>JAJIBD010021028.1:495000-496744 GCA_021461705.1 Cryptotis parvus
AAAAACAAAAAACAATAAAGCTCAGATCGGGCATGTTGTATGTACCTATATCATCCATCTCTCAGGCTAATCCCTGCTCTTGTCTTCCTGTGAGAGGGTGCTTCTTGCCAGTCTTCCCTTAATGAATCCAGTTTGGCCTGTTTTTTGGAGAACTGTACTTTGGATGTGATGCACATATTGGTGTTCTTGCCATGAGTAGCATTTATACAGAACACAGCAGGGTCACTGTTTAATTTTATACTCAAGATGATCAATTCACTTTCTCAGAGAGAAATAAGCTATAAGTCCTAATATATTCAACACTTCAGTTCTAATAGCAATGAACAATATGGCTTTGCTTCAGATAACCACTACATCTTAAAAGTTACATGACAACCAGTTAATGGCTTTCAATAGCAAGTGCCATTTAGAGAAATATTTAAAGGCACCTCAGTTTCTTTCAATTTTTTCCTAATAAAAAATAATAGTACAGGAGGGTGTCAGAGGCTAAGAGGATATAAGTAGAAGCCAGAGAAAGAGAGGAAGAGGACTGCAATAATTTCAGAGTTTAATTCATTATTTCAATAAAAACCAATACTACTTAACTAACTCTGTCTTAGGTTGAACAAAAATTTCCCTTATAGAACTATCTGAACTATTATAGAAGACAGTTAAACAAGAAATGACCAATGCAAGAAATTGAACTAAAATAACTTCAAGGGGATCAAAGGAATGATACTCTCACGGTCTAATTGGACTGATTCTTTATAGGCTATACATTTCCCTCATTTCAACCTTGTTAAATTTAACTATTAAAGATTTTAAATACATCAAAAGTAGAAAGATTAAAAAATTAACAAAACTAGAAAGATTAACATAATGAATGACGTACAACTTTATCAGTTCCTAACACTATGCCATATCTTCATATTTTGAGAAAACACCACAAATATGTTTTGACTCCCATGTTTTAACCAACTCCCTTCTCTTTTTTATAACAGAGGTTTACAATGTCCTTCAAATTTTTGTTTTATTGTTCCATTATTTTTTGGAGGGGTCTTAATGCATATATGTACCTAAGCGAAAAATAAATAGAACAGTCTTTTGCATGTTTTCAAACTATATGTAAATTCATCATATTAAACTTGTCAACTTGCAGCATGTTTTTATTTTAACTATCTCTGTCTTTTTAAAATTTTTATTATACCAGTGAGACATACAATTACAACGGTGTTCATAATTGGTTCTTGGTAATACAGTGTTCTAGTACCCATCCTTCCACCAGTGCCCCATTTCAGTATGATTTTGGAGACTTGGTCATGTTGATAGCTGTAGCTCCTGTACATTCATTTAAATTTCTGTATAGTGTATATATATATATATATACATATATATACATATATATATATGTGTGTGTGTGTGTGTGTGTGCGTAATCAAATGTATCTGTGCTCCCATGGTTTATTGCAAGTGAACTGTGACCTCCCTGTCCCAATGCCTATTGTGTATATGTATGACATTATATTAGAATGGAATGGGTTCCTGGTAGAATACAAACATTTTAGGCACTAATAGCTAACCTGCATCACTTCACAAAGTCATTGCTAGCAATTTACATACCTGACAATAATGGATGATTTCCCATCACTCCATATCTTCATCTGTACTTGGAATTGGCAGTAGATCTAATTGTTGTCAATTTAAATGAAATATGGAATTGTGGTTTTAGCAACATTACCTCTGATATCAGATGGAGATTACCAACT
>JAJIBD010021029.1:0-15000 GCA_021461705.1 Cryptotis parvus
GAGTCCTTCTAGGAAGGAGATAGTATACTGGTGATGGAGTGTGAGTGTAGGAATTATGTCTATGTTTAACCATTGTGAATAGTGTGTAAATAAAAAATATTTTAAAAAGTAGATTAGGCAGTTCCTTAAACTCAGCCTCTAATGTAGTTCTCGTACTCCTATAGCACTAGAATTAATTGGCGCCAGTATATCTGAAACTCAGGAAAATTCTCTTTCCTCTGATCTGAAACCCTTTCTCATTTGTGACCAACCTCCTAGGTTATATTCTCAAAACACTTTAATCTCCTTAAGCACATCTATTGACTGTCTACTCTGGTGCTTTCTCCAGATCTTCCAAAACATTTATGTTCTTAATAACCTGACTCACAGCTGAAGACATTAGAGAAAAAGAATAAAAAGGAGCCCAACCCAGGCAGAAAAAGGAAATAATAAAACTTAGAGAAATCAATGGAGTTGGAAACCAAAAAAACAATCCAAAAGATTAATAAAACCGACTCGTTTTACAGAAAAAAATAAACAAGATTGACAAACCATTGGCAAGACTTGTAAGGACAGGGAAAGAGAGAACCCAAATAAACAGAATCGAAATAAAAAGGGTGACATCACAACAGAAACCAAGAAATCCAAAAGATATGAGATTACTTTGAGAGCCCTGATGCCGTGAAACATGAGAATCTAGAAGAAATGGATCAATTCCTGAAGTCCTATAACCCTCCCACGGCACAAACGGGAAGACCTCCAAACCTAGAATAAGCCTATCACCATTGAGGAAATAGAAACAGTAATTAAAAGACTTCCCAAACACAAAAGCCCAGGTCCAGACGGATTCCCCTAGTGAACTCTACCAAACCTTTAAGGAGTGACCTACTGCCAGTCCTGTTCAGCTCTTCCAGGAAATAGAAGAAACAGAAACACTCCCAAACAGCTTCTACGAGGCACATATCACCCTGATACCCAAAGCAGGGAGAGAGACAACACAAAGAAAGAAAACTACAGACCAATATCCCTGATGAACACGGATGCTAAGATCTTCAACAAAATACTTAGCAAACAGAATCCAAAGACTCATCAAGAAGATTATACATCATGACCAAGTAGGATTCATCCCGGTATGCAAGGATGGTTCAACATTCGCAAGTCAATCAACATAATACATCATATCAATAAGAGAAAAAATAAAAAACCATATGATCCTATCAATAGACGCAGAGAAAGCATTTGACAAGATCCAGCACCCGTTCATGATTAAAACCCTCCAGAAAATGGGAATTGAAGGGACTTTCCCTCAAGATAGTTACAGCCATCTACCAAAAGCCCACAGCGAGCATCATTCTCAATGGGGAAAGTTGAAAGCCTTCCCCCTGAGATCAGGGACGAAGACAAGGTTGCCCACTCTCACCTCTTTTATTCAATATAGTACTGGAAGTACTTGCCATAGCAATCAGAGAAGAAAAGGACATCAAGGGCATCCAGATAGGCAGTGAAGAAGTCAAGCTATCATTATTTGCAGGATGACATGATATTATACCTAGAGAACCCTAAACCTCTACCAAAAACCCCTAGAAACAATAGACGCATATAGTAGAGTGGCAGGATACAAAATCAACACGTCAAAAGTCGGTGGCCCTCCTATATACAAATAACGAAAAGAGAAGAAAGGGATATTAAGGAAACAATTCCATTCACAATTGTGCCACAGAAAATCAAATACCTAGGAATCAACTTACCCAAGTGTGTAAAGGACCTGTACAAAGAAAACTACAAGACACTGCTCCAAGAGATAAAAGAGGACACAAGGAAAATGGAAACACATTCCCTGTTCATGGATGGGGGAGAATCAACATTGTCAAAATGGTAATACTCTAGAGCTCTATACAGATTCAATGCAGTCCCTATGAGGATACCCATGACATTCTTCAAAGAAATTGACCAAACAATCCTGAAATTTGTATGGAACGATAAACCCCCAAGGATAGCTAAAGCAATCCTCGGGAAAAAGAAGATGGGAGGCATCACCTTACCCAACTTCAAACTGTACTACAAGGCAGTAGTAATTAAAACAGCATGGTATTGGAATAAAAACAGACCCGTGGACCTATGGAATAGGAATTGAGTATCCTGACACCCAACCTCAAACACATGATCATTTAATCTTTGATAAAGGTGCAACGAGTCTAAAATGGAGTAAGGAAAGCCTCTTCAATAAGTGGTGTTGGGGAAAACTGGGCAGCGACATGTAAAAAAAAAGAATTTGGACCTGTGTCTAACACCATGCACAAAAATCAGATCAAAGTGGATTAAAGATCTCAATATCCCAGACTTGAATCCATAAAGTACATTGAAGAAAATATAGGAAAAACCCTCCATGACATTGAAGCTAAAGGCATCTTCAAAGATGAAACATCTCTAACAAAGCAACTGAAGAAAAGATAAATATATGGGACTACATGAAACTAAAAAGCTTCTGCACCTCAAAAGAAACAGTGACTAAGATACAAAAGCAGTCCACAGAATGGGAAGAATATTCACCCAATACTCATCTGATAAGGGGTTAATATCCAGGATATATCAGGCACTGGGTAGAACTTTACAAGAAGAAAACAAACAACCCCATCAAAAAATGGGGAGAAGAAATGAACGAAACTTCAGCAAGGGAGAAATTCGAATGGCCAAAAAACATATGAAAAAATGCTCATCATCACTAATCATCAGAGAGATGCAAATCAAAACAACAATGAGATACCATTTTACACCACAGAGACTGGCACATATTCAAAAGAACAAGAACAACAAGTGCTGGCGTGGGTGTGGGGAAAAAGGGGACACTCATCCATTGTTGGTGGTGGAGTCCACGCGTCCTTTCTGGAAAACAATATGGACATTCCTCCAAAGACTAGAAATTGAACTCCCCATTTGACCCAGCCATACCACTCCTGGGAATCTACTCTGGGAAACCAAAAATACGCAGCGGAAACACCATCCCTACTTTTATGTTCATAGCAGCATTATTCACATAGCCAGAATCTGGAAGCAACCCAAAGTCCCGAAAATAGATGACTGGATAAAAAAGCTTTGGTACATCTACACAATGGAATACTATGCAGCTGTTAGGAAAAATGAAGTTATAAAATTTGCCTACAAAATGGATGGACATGGAGAAGATTATGTTGGCGTGAAATTAGCCAGAAGGAGAGAGACAGTTACAGAATGACTGCATTTATCTGCATAACATAAATATATAGGTACATATTATGATACCAATATCCAAGGTCAAGTGAAACATACATCAGGAGGTCCTGTCAAAGGTGAAATTATCACAAACGTGTGGGAGCCAGAGGCTAGGTAAAACAGAAAATGGAACAGTGTGCTAACAATTGTGAGGGTACTAATGCCAACCTAGAACTCAGGCATTAAATAGAGGCAAAAGGATACACATGACAACCCTTTAATGTATGTTCTGTAATCCATAGTCTGGAGAGGAAGGAAAAAGAAAGATAGAGAAATGGAAAGAAATAAACAACCTGCCATGGAAGAGGGCTGGGGGGAGGGGGGAGGGAACCGGGGACGTTGGTGGTGGAGAGATGGGCATGCTGGCGGGATGGGTGCTCCTACACTGTATGACCAAAACCCAAATGTGAACTTTTTAATTGTATATCTTTGTAATTGTAAAAAATAAAAAATTAAAAAAAACAAAAAAACATTTAGTTCTTGCATGGCACTGAGCACTGACCGGTGCCATGGACTGTTAATTTTTTCCTGAATGTTCACTTAATCACATAAGTCCTATGTTCATCACTTCATTTTTCCCAACTTGTCTCATTTTTATAAATTGTTTTTACTTTATTTAAACACTGTCATTTACTAAGTTGTTCTCAATACAATTGTAATGGACAATCAGTGTTCCAACACCAATCCCACCACCAAAATCATCCCCTACATCATTGCCTCAATTATCCAATCACCCCCCAAAACCTGCCCCCTTAGTAGGTATAAATTCTATATAACTTGTTACCAATTAAATGGCTAATGGAGACAACATTTTCATTAAAAGAAAATTTTGAAAACTGTTCTATGTCACTGTGGGGTCATTATATCCTTGTCTTGAGGGTTTGCTAAGCTATTTGTTGCTAGTTGAGCCTTCTGTGTTATTGCTTTAACAACTCAACTTCAGTTACTTTTCAATCAAATTTGGTGTGCTCCTGCTTGGATGTCAGTACTGTGGAATCTAGGAGAGAGGGTGATCCCGAAACTCCAGGACCTGGAACTGGATGTTGTGCTTACATGGCTGGGGCTATGGGATGTGGTGTGACTGCTAGGGCTTTGGGAAGTATGATGGAGTGTGGGAATTGATGTACACTACCTACCCCAATCTAAGAAGACCCCAGAGCCCCTCAATCTGAAACACGGCATACCTGAAGTTTTCATCAGTTTGTATCATTTCAGAGACTAATTGTGAAGCATTGGAGCCAGGCTGTTGGCATTTGGCAGTTGTAAGTGTGGGTGCAACTGCCAGGGCTTCGGCAGGATGAGAAACTCGGCCTGCTCCCCTACACAGAGGGTGACTCCAGAGTTTCTCAATTGGGAGACAGTATCACTGTCTTCCCCCGTTGTTCATGGATTTGCTCGTGAGCGGGCCCCAGTAACATTCCATATGTCCTGTTTCATGCTAGTAGACCCCAAGGGCATCCTGCTTGCTCCAGGAACATAAAGAGCCACAACCATCCCGGAATGAGGTCTATAATTTTATAGTTTGTCTTGCATGTCTTCAAGATTTAGTCATGTATCTTAGAGTTGGACGGAGGGATGAGTTTACATAGTGGATCACCATTCATTTTAAATAAATTGGAAGAAACTTAGCCTGGATGTCAAGAATTGAGTATGATGTTGAAATCCAAGCATTTTTTTCAAAATCTGAACTCTGAAGCCCTTCTTAATGCCACAGAGTTATCTTATGTGACATCTCAAAGGCACTACTCAACTCTGAGATTCCTGAGGATGAGGTTCCATGTGATCCATCAACATTCATATAACACAGAGTAAGCCCTGGCAAGAGAGAGTTAACTATTTTCTGAAAGAATTCTTGGCAGTTACAGATCCTAACTGATAAAGATGGAAATCACTGGTAAACACATAAATAGGTCCTGTCAACCTCCAGCCTCCAGGCACAGCTTGACAGTGGCCTCTGCTGATCTGATTTGTGTAGCAATTGGACAGCTAGGTCCCTTTCCCTTCAGGCCTGTTAATGGCATTAGCATCTAGCCAGACAATGTTCAGCATTTCATTTTACCACTTTAATTAACAAATTCAATTGTTCAAACCATAAGAAAACAAATTAAAGCTCAAGAACTGAGGCCTCCAGGAGGGGAGGGGAGGTAGGGAGTTCTGAACAGAGTAGATAGGTTGTTGATTTGTTCTTTGAAGTTTCCAGGGATACTGAATGCCTTTCAATACTCTTCTTATTCTTGACATTCATGGGAACTTTGTTTGTGTAGTGGCTAATTTAAATCATAATAAGCTAGAGCACTGACATTTCACTTTCATTTCAATATGTCATAGATTTATAGCTCTTAAGATAAAAACAATAAAACCAATCAAAGAACATTTCAGCTTAGAAGCTACAACTCCCTAGACAGGCTAAAGACTAGAATATGAAGTCCCAGGACAAGATTTACGGCTAGTGATAATCAGAAGCAATATAACAAAACTGGAAGGTTCTTTGAGAATTCTGGGAACTATATCATGGAGAGAAATATTTTAAAAGACCAGAAGTCTTACTGTAGTGGAATAGGAGTTAATGAGAAATGCAATTAATGATACAGAAATGCAGCTAATAATATTCCTGTGACCTTGGTGGAATTAAGACTGAAGTGGTTCCTCTCACTAAGCTTATACTGGGTGTGTAAGTAATATAGGTGATGTACTAGGTCAATTAACATTGAAATCACATTGATGGAAAAAAAACAATACGCTTGGTCTTGAAAGTTTTAAGTACTTTTGGTTATTTATGTCTTTGTCCCCCAGAGTAAAGAGTTCAATGTCTCTGGCCCCAGGAGAAGTTCACAAGATTTTGCCCTACGCTACTAAGAAGATAATGGATGACACAGGATTTTCCTGACAGAAGGTATTAAAAAATATTTTTGTTTCATCAGGAAGGTTTAATTTCCTTGGCTCCTTGAAATGCTAAGCATACATTTCCAGTGAGGCCTGTCTTGACACTTTTTTGGTGGCACATGTATTTCTGCATATACTGGACATTGTAGATCTACTATGGTATCATACGTTGAGGTTGCGTGAATAAGATGAGGAACCTGCCACAGGACAACTTGAGTTCTGTTCATGAAGTTAGCTGGACCAGGTAGAACTATGTGAGTTTTAGCTACAAAATGGGGCATATCCAAAGTTATATAGAGCCTAGGTTCTTGTTCTCTCCTCTCTCTCTCTCTCTCTCTCTCTCTCTCTCTCACTCTCTCTCCCTCTCTCTTCCCTCTGTAGCTCTCATTCTGCCAGAGCAAATGGTGGACTGATATCCAGAAGGTTTCCAGAATTCATTCCCATGACCTGATGGAATGGCTTGAGGCTCTTTATGTTCCTCGAACAAGCAGATGCCCTTGGGCTCCTACATGAGGACACAGGACATATGGAGATGTTACTGGTGCCCGCTCAGCAAATCGATGATGAACGTGGGAAGACAGTGATATGGTGATTGAGTCACAGGCCAATGGAAAAATGGCGGGGCTAGGACTAGAAGGGTTAGATGAGATCTGGCTTTTTTCCCAATGCCAGAACGGGAAGCAGCATTCAGCAGCTGCTGCATACAGAATCCCATATACCATGCTTTGTAACAAGGCACTGACCTGCCTCCTGAATTCACAGAGTGGTATGTGGTAAAGCAGTGTGGTAACAGTACGCCAGAGTGATGAAGGCTCAGAGTGGGGAATGGGGGTAACCATTTGGGAACACAGATGCGGGCGGAGTTTAGTTTGTTGGCGGAGTTTAGGGGTAAAGTCAAGGATGTCTTTGCAAAGGGGGATGATTCTTAGCGTTGAGACTTGAAAGATGAGAGTGAGCTCTGAGTGTGAGGTTTATCCTGCCACTCTTCTATTCCTCACTAGAAGATTTAGATTCTTATTCTATTTGAAGATTTACAATAGCTAGATATAAGTAGGACAAAGTTGCAGTAAAACTGAAGTTTTCGGATATACTACTGCTTTATAGGTTGTAAAAAGAAAGGTTCTTATGAAAGATATAGTTAAACCTCCACAATTTCATTTGTGGAAAAGGTTCAGAGAGAAGAGATGAAAGCACTAATCTCAAATTACCCAGGAAAGAGCTAGATTTTAGGGGCTTTGGGTATCCCCAGGTCCCGTTCTGTTACAATATGACACTTCTTCCTGATCTGCCTTTTTTTCCTTTACAACCTCCCTAGTCCCACTTTGCCCCATTCATTCTAATGGCTATCAAACATGTTCCTTGGAAAGGTTCAGAAATTGATTCATACCAAGATAAACTAAGTGCTTTATGCGCAGGACAAGGAAACAAATGTACCTACCTTATAATAATTCATTATATAATGCACTATATTTCATTCATCTAAGGCATAAATATTCCATAAAGGGGTTTGAGAAGCAGGAGCATCTCCTAGGTCTTGGGAGAATTGGAGTTTAGTTATGGCTGGCTTAGAAAATAGCTGTTTTTTTAATAAGTAAAGAAAGTAGTTAGAAAAGATGTGCTAAATTCCATCCCTAAAATGGTTTCTAACAGGTTTCTGTCATCTATTCTAACAGGTACCTATCATTCTTTTCTCCTATGGTATAAAATATCCACAGAAGCTCTAGGACTCATCTAGGTAATTCAGATGAGCTCTAGTACAAGCTGAAGGTGCCCCAAATGGTGGCATTCAAGGAAATTGTATTTAGTGCAACAAGATGACCCATCAAGTCCTCCCAAGATTGTGAAAAGGGACTGTGGTGTGTACACATTACCTGGGCAATAACTGAAAGTCCTGTGAAATTCAAAAGAGAGTTTGAATTCCACACATCAACTTTTTAAAATTAAAAAAAATTTAAAAATATTTTATTATACCACCGTGAGATATACAGTTACAAAGATGTTCATAAGATTTTCATATTAGGGTTTTGGTCATACATTGTTCCAGCACCCATCTCTCCACCAGTCCCCATTTCCCACCACCAATGTCCCCGATTCCCTACCCTCCCGAGCCTACCTCTGTGGCGGCTTCTTAATTTTCTCTCTCTCTCTCTCTCTCTCTCTCTCTCTCTTCTCTCTCTTTCTCTTTTCTTCCTTCCACATTGTGGATTACAATACATACATTAAGAGGTTGTCATGTGTATCTTTTTGCCTGTATTTAATGCTCAGTTCTAGGTTGGTGTCAAGCACTTTCGACAATTATTAGCACACTGTTCCATTCTCTGTCTTACCTAGCTTCTGACTTCCACACATGTGTGATAATTTCCACCTTTGACGAGACCTCCTGTTCCATGTTTCGCCTGCCCTTGGATTATTGGTATCATAATAAGTACATCTATATATTTATGTCATTCAGGCATCAACTTTCAACTTTAATTAATAATAGCCAAGTATCCAGGATCTCATATTTTATACTTGTATCACTTTATCACTTGTCTTCCTGTTGTTCATTGATTTGCTCAAGCGGGCACCAGAGTAGAGCCAGGAATAACTTCTGAGCATTGCTGGATGTGAAACAAAAGTGGGAAAAATATCTGACAACAGAAATTCAGGTGGATGGCCAAAATAAAAAGTGCTCATAGTCACTCATTATCAGGGAAATCCAAATCAAGATAACATTGTGATTTCATCTCTAGCAGTGAGGATGGCATGTATATATAAAAACACAAAACTGGGAACAATCTGGTTGGCGGGGATGTGGTGAAATTCTCATTCACTGCTGTTGAGAAGGCTGGTTTAACCCCTTTGAAAAAATAACATGGAGATTTCTTAGGAAAGTAAGAATTGAGCTACCATACTGACTGAATAATTCGACCTCTGGGCATCTTCCCCCAGACACAAAAACACTCAGTCAAAAGAACATATGCATGTCATGATTCACAATAGCTAGGCTATAAAATCAGCCTAGGTGCCTGTCAGCCTCTTTCCTACCCACTTCTCCTTGCCTTGCTCCTACCCTTTTTTAACTCCTACTCATTCATTAGTGCTCAGATCAAAAAATCACCTCTTGGGGCCGGAGCAATAGCCCAATGGGTAGGGTGTTTGCCTTGCACACGGCCAGCGGTGCCGGCCTGGGTTCGATCCCGGCATCCCATATGGTCCCCGAAAGCACCACCAGGAGTAATTCCTGAGTGTAGAGCCAGGAGAAACCCCCTGAGCATTGCCGGTTGTGACCCAAAAGAGCAAAAAAAAAAATCACTTCTTAAAAATAGAAAGACTGTCCTGATGGCTCACTATTTCTCAGCATACAATGCTTTGTCTGCATCACACTGTGAAATAATTGCCTCTGTGCTTAGTGGTTAAATGTTTGTCTACTCAAAAGAAAGGTCACACAAGATGCAAAAACTCTTCATTAACTTATCTTGACTACTGGGCCTTGCATAGTCGGGTCTCTCAATAGAATATTGAATACACTGACCCTACTTACCCTGTAGGTCTTAATAAATATATGCAGAATAAACATATGAATGGAGACAAAGATATGGTGAAATGTAGAGGAGGATAGCATTCACCTTTCTCTTTAATTCCACTTTCAGGCTATTATTTCTCTCTTATTATATTAAATCCACAAAGTCTCTAAGGGTAATTCTTTTAGCTGTTCCATTCCTCCTAGCCAATCTCTAAAATCAGTGGAATTCTTAGAGTTTAAGTGCTCAAAACAGATTTGTATCAGAAAGAATGAATAATATACTGCCATAAGTTTCTCATTGCTTTGACTCAAAAGAACCATACCTACTTTTCCAAGTCAGCACACTACCAAATTGCCCTCTTGGACTGTGATTTTTAACAGCCTCCTCAGTAGGTGTGAAAAGGCTGAAATGGTTTAGGATACTCACTCATATCTGCTAGCCCAGTCTCTTGGTGTAAGGCTCTCAGGAGGAGCGATAAAGAAAACAGACTGCACAATCTCACACCAAAGAGTACAGACGATTGATGGTATTTAAGTCAACCATCCCCACCCTTTTCTTATTTTTTTTAGTTTATTTGACTAAAAAAAAAGTGGTGCTAAATCCAGGTGAAGAGAGGTTTAGGAATACTGAGCTGAAAACAGAAAATAGCTTTTCAACATCTCCACAGCCAAGCAAGATGTTTTCCCAGAAAAACTGGAAATCAGGTCCTAAGGGAATGTTTTGACTGGCTCTTTTTGATTTACAAAGGTAGAAAGAAAATTCTAGAGAAGACAGAAGACTTGTTGAAGGCACAGAGAAAAAGGATGTCAGAAAGATTAGAAAGCCCTCTCCTAAACTAGTGTCAGCTAAAATGTCCTTTGCTAACCCAGTGTCACCTAACCCCCAGCCCTTTTTTCCCAGTGATTTGTCTGCAGTTTGGAAGTAGAGCCCTGCTGCCTTTCCTTTGCTATCTGGTTTTCTCTGCCAGCCTAGGCCCAGCCTATCTTTCCCAGAGTCCCAGTGACAGCCTGCCTGCTGCAGCTGCCCTTGCTTAGCATTGCCACTCTGTAGATAGCTTTACTGCCTTCACTGATTCATCTCTTTGCCATCTGCTCTCAGATTTCTTCTTAAAAAACCCCGTGTTTATATATTCCCTAAACTCTGTTGTGCCCTCCTCCTTTAATGGGTCCAATAACCAGCTGCTGTAATTTAGTTTCATCCATCTCCAGGCCACCATTTTTCTGAAATTTACATCATTGATGTTTAGTCTCTTCATTTTTCTTTTCATTTCTTTTAATAAATTCACCCATTTAAGAGAAAAAAAGTGTTAGAAAGAGCAAGGGAAATAACTGGATTTTTTTTTTGGAGGAAGCATAATGACAGCTTTCACTCATTTATTGTGAGATAACGAAGAGTAGTTAAAAAATCAAAGGCGTAACTACAATCTTAGTAGCACCATAAGATATTTTCATAAAATTAGCAGAATATTATAGAGGTGTCTGTTTAGATTGATTAAAAGGGAAGCCTGGAATAATGACAGAAATATATATTGAGAACTCACTTGGTACTGTGTGAGTGAAACCCAATCATGACAGCTTTGTGATTGTCCATCACATGGTGATTAAATTAAAAAAAATATAGAAAAAAGAGAATTCATTCTGTGTTGGTCTGTGTTGGAGAATGTTAAGGTGGATGTCTCATTGAAGGGACAAGGAAATAAGGAATATAGCATCCCCACAAAATATATCCAGAATATCAAAGTATATAAACCAATGACAAGACTCTTAAAACCCACTCACTTTAAGAATATACAAGAAAATAGTGTTGGAAAATAAGGAATGTTTTCCAAGGGGAGTTTATACTATAGCTGCTAGTGCTTAAAGTCTGGGTGTGCAAAGTTACAGTACCTGCCTATGACTAACATGACATGCCCAAAACCTCCATTGTAGCAGTAAGTAGATCTAAGGATATGCAAAGGAAGGCATGATGTATACTGCCTGTTAACAGATACATGGGGGTTTTCTGGCAGACTGTCTCCCAATAGAGTTAGTATGTAGAATACCCTAGTGAGACTGTTAATCAAGCTGCAGCTACACAGACAAGGCTATCCTAGGTCATTTCTTTGCACATTCCCTAATTAGCCCTAGATGGAGTCTTATGAACAAGACCTTGTCTTCTGGGGAAATTTAGGAAGGCTAAGTTAACAAACTGTTGCATTCCATGCTTATCTCACCTCACTGAGATAGCACCACCTGCAGGCTTCTGGCTCCTGAGTGTTTCCTCCCTATCACCATAAATCTTATGGTAAAATGTAAGATGTCCTTGAAGTGTCCTTGAGTTAAACTTAACTCTAAGTTTTACTGCCCTTTGTTGTGTTGGCATATAAGAAAGTTGGGGGTCTTTGTTTGAGAGTCAATCAGCTCTCCTCAGTGAGCTACGTACGGTCAGTCAGCTCTGGTCAGTTATCTGCAGTCAGTCAGCTGCGCCAGTTAGCCACTAAGATGAGAGCTGCTGCTCCTCCCTGCTGGTAATTATTAAAAATATTAATGGAAATACGTCTTGTGCCTGGAGTCTCATCTCTGCCCTTTGACCCGGTGGGGCATTCCTGCTTCACTCCATGAATGTCCTGATGTCACTTCTAGTCTTCTTGTGGGATTTTTTGATGTCTGTAGTGCCACAAATCACAACTCTAAATTAAGGAATAGGGATATGTTTCTATCCTCTACCTAGGGAATTAGGCATCCAGTGTGCTGGATTCTTCATCCTTTCTGGGAAACTGAGTGAGTAAAAACACTGTGAAAAACTCTTTGATCTGAGACCGGCCTTTGATTCCAGTACTTGATGCTGAGCAACAAAGGATGCTAAGCAGCTCTGGAACATACAACAGATGAATGAGTTTGATGTCTTTTTTTTGACTTCTATGCATTCTCTATATACAGCAGATGACCAAAAAAAAACAAGCAACAAGGGACAGTGACAGTAGGAGGAACAGGATGCATTCCCCATGTGATGACTGCAGACAAGCAGCACAGCTTCCAAAGAACCCATGAAATCCCCTACCGGGAGGGAATCAGCTACAAACATCTGCCAAGCACAGGATGCTGAGCTCCAGTTTAGGGGCGTGCCAGGCAATGATAGCCTTCTGTTTCTTCATGCTTTCTTTCTTCCATTTCAATCCAGGCACCTTTAAGGAGTCATTAAATCAAGTTCATAATTCTAAATACTGTTTAAGATTTGTATTTTTTGAACATTTTAAATTACTGAATTGAGGATGCTTGTTAATTAAAATAATTGAAGGAGAGGTTTTCCTATTGTCTAAAAAGGGAAATTTTCATCCCGATTAAGGCAAGGACTTAAAACCGTTTCTATGAACAGACTGTCCTGTCTCCTGTATCAATGTATTACTGACTACATAATTCCAACAACTATCCTGGAGATAAGTAATATTGCTGTATCAATTTTAATAAATACAAAAACAGGCACTGGAGATGAAATAATTTGAAGGAAGCCATCAGTTAGTCAAATATAAGTATTTGTAAGCACTGAAAACTTCCCAAATGTGGAAATAACTGTAACTCTAACCCTAGTCCATTGCTATATCTAAGAACCTTGCAGAGTGTCAAGGGCCGAGGTACAACACAAATGGTGTTTGAAGGCCTGATTTTAGAAAGCTGTGCTAGAAATAATTGCAATAGAGAAGTTCTTTGACAATCATATGTTAAGCCTGAGCTGAATGAGATCAGTGAAGACACATCAGGATTCATGTTGAAGGTAGATCTCCTTAATTAACCCAGCTCTCTTTACTAACCTTTAGACAGTCCACTGAGCTATGTCTACCTATTCTGCCTGTGGATCATAAATTTATGCTCTTTTCTACCTTGCTGTTGTTTCTATATTGCTCTTGTACTGAGAAGTCTTCTAGCTCTCTTCTGTCTTATCTCAGTTCACCAACTGTTCATTTTAAGTCACTCCTCACTAGTTATAGTGAAATTATAGTTAAAATGCTAAATTTGATCGAGATGTTACTGGTGCCCACTCGAGCAAATTGATGATAAATGGGAAGACAAGTGATACAAGTGATAGTTAAAATGCTACACTGTCCACTTGTCTTTTCTCAAAATCCTCAAAAAGAAATGCAAAAAATAGCTAAACTAATACAGAAATACCTAAAACATAGCCCTAATTTGGAGAAATTCATTCAGATGATCTGGTCCAAAATCTCTCAATTTTGAGACTTTAAAAAATTCCTAGGTCCAGAGGGGATAATTAGAACAAGTTAACACAGACAGACATGAGCTCCATAGATAACATTTGAGTAATCAGTTATCTCTTATATTTTATTTTAAATTTATTATTTATTTGTTTGTTTGTTTGGGGCTATACCCAGCTTTGCTAAAGGGCTTACTCCTGGCTCTGTGCTCAGGAATTACTCCATTGAGTGCCAGGGTAAATGCATGACAAGTATTCAAAACACTTTACTATCTCTTTGGCTCCTCTTATTTCAGTTATTCATAAATATAACTGCTCAATATATGCTGGCACAGTCTATAATAGCACCATAAACTAAAATTTCTATAGGAATACACTGGAGTACTGCTTTTCTGGGGGAGATTCTAGGGTTATATGCAAAAGCAATCATAACCTCACTAAACACATGGTGCAAGTGACCTCAACTGTTTGTATGTTTCAGCAGAATGGATAAATAGGTTAGGATAAGCTAAAACAAAATATTGAGAAGAAAAAATTTTATATTCATCTCTATGATGGTTTTACTGAAAGAGAAAATAGAAATTCAGAGAAATGACAATTTTCCAAAGGCCATATAACTTAATATATTAGACTTGAATATATTTTCTCTCTAATTTCAAAGTTCAATTCTTTCCACTGTGTAGTTTGAAAATTGATTCCAAAGGTCATTACTAAAGATGATTTTGTTCAGTGAGAGCTAAGAAAACAGTAATAATATTACTGGGATAAGTATTCAACCTTTACAAGAAAATAATAGGAGAATATCACTTATTTTTATCCATTTGTGCAACTGTTCATTCATTCATTTAATATTTACTGATTGCAAAATACTATATTAGGCTAACTTCTGGAGGAAACTGAAAGTCAATCAAGTGACAAAAAATGAATTAGATAAAAAAAAACTGACGATGCTATTAGATTCAGAAATAAATATGAGAGAAAGTTGGGCATTTTTTTATCTAATTATCTAATTTAGGGCATTGAGCCCCTATTTAAATATATAATCAGAAAAATATCAAGCGAGATTGAGGTAGATTAAAAAAACAAGATTAACGAGAGGAATAATTGGTCCTTATTATGGAAAACACATGAGGCAGATGTAGAGGATTAGAATATTCTATTATGCCTGTGACCTTTCCTCCACCCCAGCAAAGTG
>JAJIBD010021029.1:20000-32569 GCA_021461705.1 Cryptotis parvus
TATGTAAATTCATCATATTAAACTTGTCAACTTGCAGCATGTTTTTATTTTAACTATCTCTGTCTTTTTTAAAATTTTTTATTATACCACCGTGAGACATACAATTACAACGGTGTTCATAATTGGTTCTTGGTAATACAGTGTTCTAGTACCCATCCTTCCACCAGTGCCCCATTTCAGTATGATTTGGAACTTGGTCATGTTGATAGCTGTAGCTCCTGTACATTCATTTAAATTTCTGTATAGTGTATATATATATATATATATATATATATATACATATATATATATGTTGTGTGTGTGTGTGTGTGACGTAATCAAATGTATCTGTGCTCCCATGGTTTATTGCAAGTGAACTGTGACCTCCCCTGTCCCAATGCCTATTGTGTATATGTATGACATTATATTAGAATGGAATGGGTTCCTGGTAGAATACAAACATTTTAGGCACTAATAGCTAACCTGCATTACTTCACAAAGTCATTGTAGCAATTTACATACCTTACAATAATGGATGATTTCCCATCACTCCATATCTTCATCTGTACTTGGAATTGTAAGTAGATCTAATTGTTGTCAATTTAAATGAAATATAATTGTGGTTTTGGCAACATTACTCTGATATCAGATGGAGATTACCAACTCCTTCAGCTACACTTATGTGAACACATTGTTGTTTAACTTTTGCTAGTTGTTATATCTCTTTGTTACAATTGATCTGGAGGTTGTTAAATACGTTGTTGTGTATATTATATATAGTATAATGATAATTAATTCACAATTTATTGTATGCTAGTATGTAATTTGTATATTTATGGTATTGAATGAATCTCCGTAGACAGAAGTTTTGAAGTTATCATGAGTGTATTTTATCTTTTTCTTATATAGTATTTGTTCTTTATTTAAGAAATGCATACATTGCATGACAGCGACCCAATTGTGAACATCCTTGTAATTGTGTATCTTATGGTGGTATAACATACATTTAAAAAAATAAATGCAACTCTACTCTCAGTATTAAGATATTCAGTTTGTTAAGATATTTAATGCATTGATATTTTTGCCTAGTAGACTTAGACATTAACCTACATGTAATTAATTTTGCTATAAGATAGGGATCCTAGGTTAAATAATATTTTTACACTTAAGAAACTGAATTAGTAAACATGTTAAGAAAAACTATTAACAGTCATACTTTCATGCATATATGAGGAAAGTTTTAATTTTTGGTCATCATCAACAAAGAGATACTCTAGACCCACAGCTGCACAGCTGGCCCCACATGGAGCAGCCCACGGAGTTCCAGAGGATGGTAAATGGCTGAACCAGCCTCTGGCTGAGTCCAACATAGCTCCTAGGGTTCGCTCACACTTGTGAGGGGGTGATGCTGGCCGGACTTGGAATCCTCCTTCCATTCCTTCACCTCTATATCAGAGGGCATAGCTGCGAGCTCCCAGCCAACACACCCAGCAACTGGAAGAGAGATACAGCAACTGCGCTTGGTGTGTCGCCACTCTGCAGCCGTGCAACATTCGTAGACAATAATGGGAGTTGGGACCAGTCCTTCCCAGGATCTTTCACATTTATACACTATAATGATCATTCTCCCACACAGCAGAGCCTGGCAAGCTACACGCGTCATATTTGATATGCCAAAAAACAGTAACAATTATAGACATTCCCATGACTTGAAGGATTGGTTTGAGGTTCTACGTGTTCCTGGAGCAGCAGATGCCCTTGGGCTACACTAGCATGTGACAGGACATATGGAGATGTTACTGGTGCCTGCTCGAGCAAATTGATGAACAACAGGAAGACAAGTGATACAAGTGATACAAGTGATCAACAAATCATAAAAGCAACCTTTGAAAGATTTCCTGAAAGTCATAATTAATGTGGGCAACATAGTGCCAAGACTACTGACTATAACTTATATTAAAATAATGGTTGTATGGAACTGAAAACGCAGAACTACATAGTTTCAAAATAAATAGGTTATTAAAAGTTATGACATTTCAACAATAGGTTTTCTATTATCTTCATGTAATAAAAAATATTAAATTGCAGCCATATATTTTACAATAAAGAATGCAGAGACGGTGCCTAGATATTATGCTTTTCACTTGTACTGAAGAGATGATAAAAATAAACCTAACAACATTTTCTCCATGCTATTATCCTGACTTCAATAAATAACTAGATTTAGGTGCTGTTCTTAAAATTATTTGAGTTTTTACATTTTTCTAATAAGCTAAATATATAACTAGACATAAAAATAAAATTTCAGTCTCCAAATGAACATACTAAAGTACCACCCAAATCACTAAATATAGGGATTGTTTCTTCTGGTTAGGGGCACTCAGAGTGAAGAGCTCTATAAATGAGAAATACACTTTAATTGGGTATTACTAGTACATTAAAGCTTATGAAATGTTGTTTCTTCTTGGAACCTATATTCACACTAAAGATAGTAACTAAAAATATTCAGTACATGGAGGAGTCCCTGGATTTGATCCCTGGCAACAACAATAAAATAACATATATAGGAAAGAGAAGCATATATCAAAGTCAGAAGTATAATAAATACTAAGCTCTGGAATTACATTACACAGGATCATTATGGAAAACATTACTGTGAAGGCAAACTCCAAGACCTTCTCCAGAGTTGAGGCAAGAATTATTATGGTGACTGAACCAGAGCTATAGCACAGCGGGAAGGGCATTTGCCTTGCACGCAGCCAACTGGGGTTTGATCCTCGGCATCCCATATGGTCCCCTGAACACCACTGGAGTAATTCCTGAGCAAAGAGCCAGGAGCAACCCCCTGAGTGTTGCCCAGTGTGACCCAAAAAAGCAAAAAAAAAAAAAAAGAATTCTTATGGTGAGTTTCTTGAATAGTAAGAGAGTGGCAGAAACAGAGTGACAAAGGGAAAAGGTGGTTTTAGGAAAAAGGAAAGTTCAGAGAAGACAGAGGTAAAGGAATGATCATATAGTACTTTGTCACTTGATCACTTGATCACTTGAATCCCGTTACTCATCGATTTGCCTCGAGCGGGCGCCAGTAACATTTCCATTGGACCCTATCACGTGCCAATGTAGCCCAATGGCATCTGGTTGATTCAGGAATATGAAGAGCCTCAAACCGTTCCTTCAGGATCTTAACAAGGAAGTCTGACCATCTTGTAGGTGGGCGGCCACGTGATCTTTTGACATCCCGTGGGATCCAGTCGGTAACGGCTCTAGTCCAGCGGTTGTCTCCAAATCGCATTACATGTCCAGCCCATCTGATTTTCGATGCCTTGGCAAACGAGACAGCGTCCCTGATTCTGGAATAGCGACGGAGGTCAGAACTCCGATTCCTTCTCTCACTTGAGTGAGACGTGATATTCCAAGCATAGCTCTTTCGATGCCTCTCTGGAGACCCGAATAGCATTCTCATCCTGCTTTCGTAGGGCCCAGGTCTCTGAGGCGTATGTTAATGCAGGGAGAACGGTGGAGTCGAAGAGATGTGCCCGGAGCCGGAGGTTCTTTGTCCTTTTAGCCATTTCTTCGATGCCTTTGAAGGCATTCCATGCCGCTCTCTTCCTCCTGCGCAGCTCAGGTTTTAGGTCATTCATCATGTTGACTTCTCGACCTAGGTACACATAACTGTTGCATTCAGAGGTGTTTGTTCCATTGAGAGAGAATGGGGCCTCTGGAACTAGTTCATTTCTCATGAACATAGTTTTCTTCAGATTCAGCTGTAGACCTACCTTTCCACATTCTCGGTCAAAGTCAGCCAGCATTTGTGCCGCTTGGCTAGTACTTTGTAGACTATTATAAAATTTTAGTTTTATTTCCCCTGAGTAAAAGGATAAGTCATTAAAGGATTTTTTGAGGCAACTGTCATTCTCTGGCTTTAATTTCAAAGAATTCATCTGTTTTTTAGGTTAAAATGTTATCAAGTGATTAATCTGCTTCCTGGGTTAAAATGTTAGCGAGTTTATATTAATCTTATTCAAGAATCTTAGTTAAAGAAGTGAGGGCAGAATAGGAATATCCAGTTAGGTGGCTATTTCAAGTATTCAGGAGAGACTTAATTATGGCTTGAGACAAAGATATAGAGGTGAAAGTGACAAAGGTGATAAGAGAAGTGGACATAGTCTAATCTAGAGATAATAAAGCACAATGTATAAAAACATAATCCAAGATAATTTCAAATATAAAAGGGAGAAATGGAGATTGATGCATATAGCTGACTCTGAATCCATCTCTGGCACTGCACAGAGTACCCTAAACATTCTCAGGAGTCACTCCTGATCACAGAGCCAGAAATAGCATCTGAGAGGGCTTATATGTGATCCCTCAAAAACAATCTTAACAAGTTTATGTAACTTTCACATACTGATTCCAGTTCTGTATCAGGACTGAGAAGTGAGAGAAAGGAGAGCACATTTCATAATTCCCTACCCTTAGAGATCCTACTCTGGCTTCTGTGTGTTCAGATGTGCAAGAGTGCATGTTTGCATGTCCAAGTGTGCATACATTTTGCTAATACTATACCATGTACAGTTCTGGAAGAATGCTTAGAACACTCGAGTAGCACAGAGAAGGGGCAAGATAAAACTTGGTAGTAAAATAGAAGTCACAAAAATTGAAAATCAGACAAAAATTCTTGGGAGATCATTTATTGAATATAGATTATGGAAGTGGCAGAGCAAGCTCATGAAATGTCAGTCATTTTTATCTCTCTTACCTTCTGATACTTTTGGAGTTTCAGCACTGTTAGCTGAATCAATACTTTCTCCTTGACCCAAGAAATTGATTTTCTCAGTATCCTTTTTTGTCACAGACAGAAAACTATAAAGAGAACCACAAAACAACTTTTATGCTCTTTAAAAGAAAACAAAGGAGAGCAAAGAGGCTCTGCTTGTTGTAGAGTTGGGCTACAAGCTGACAACAAGTTTAGGGCTAAGGTTGGGAAGGGCAAACTAAGTCAACCATCATAGTAGACTCCTGGCAGTGATAGTAGTGCTCCAATTCACAGTAGGGAAAGAATACACTTTACCAAATCCTGAAGTGAGTAACTGTCAGGAGTCTGAAGGTAAGGCAGACTAGTTGTAGTTTTACTTAGCTAAAAAAAGAATCAGACCAGCAGCAGTTGGGCGGCATCAATCTACTCACATGTCAAGTACACCCAAATTCTTGCCTTTTATTCCACTTCCCTTGAAAACAGGAGTCATTTAACAGCAATAAACATGGTGAGAAATATCAATCCTTCCAAAATGAGTGAACTTCAGACTTGCTTTCACATGAAAATAATCCAGAACATTTTAAGATATAACAATGTTTGGGCATAGCTCCTGATTTAATATAAGGAAGGCAGACAATTGATTTGTTTTTGCTTTTTGGGTGACATCTGGCAATGCTCAGGGGTTACTCCTGGCTCTGCACTCAGGAATTACTCCTGGCAGTGCTCGGGGACCATATGGGATGCCGGGGATGGAACCCGGGTAGGCCGCATGCAAGGCAAACCCACTGGACGCCCTACCCACTGGATGATTGTTCCGGCCCCTACAACTGATTATTTTTAAGTACTATGTATTCCAATGTGATTAGAGTATCAAGACAGTTTCTTAAACCATTATAACAAGTAATATTATATATGTGAATGATAATTGACACGGTTATTCAATTATTAATTCAATAGCATTTAAAATATGGTGCAGAATGCTGCTAAGCATGGCAGATCTGAGTTAAAATGTCAATCAACATATGAGTTGTGTGATTTGAGTCACATTATTTCTATTTAATTTCTCCAGAATCTGAGTAATAATACTACCTATTAAGTAGGGCTGTTTAGAAACAGGATCACTAGAAATTGATATACTAGAAATGCGCTCAAATTATATATGATTTAAAATGATCAATTATCAATTATCTATGATCACATTCAATAATTGTGTATTTCCATACCATTATTTTTAATGAACTTAAAGGAGGATGGGTATAAGGCACAAAAAGCAGAATAAAGGAAAATTTGTTCAGTGATTCAGAGAATAAAAAAAAAATTCTGCTGATTTCTGGTCATTTTTTTTCTTTCAAATAATGAGAGCAATTAGGATTTAGCCTTGCTTGTGCATTTAAGATTTCTGCCAGTTTTATATTTTGTTTCCTGGCTTGTTCCCCAAAAGATAACCCAGGACAAATTTTGCTACCTATGCAAAGGTCTGCTTGAATCTTATACTTGTTTGGGGCTGGAGATATACAGACTTTGGTAGGCAGAGTGATTTTCAGTTTGTGGGAAATTAACTTAATGTCCAAATTCCTGTTTCTTCATTTTAATATTGGCCACAAAACTAGTAATTCTGGGACCAGAGCAACAGTACATAAGTTTGAGTACATGACTTGTTTGTGACCAACTTGGATTTGATCCTTGGAATCCCATTCAGTCCCCTTAACCCTGACAGGAGTGATTCCTGAACACTGAATCAGGAGTAAGGCCTGATAAGACCAGGGTATTGACTCCTCCTAAAAAATCAAACAAAGAACAACAAAAACTAGTGATTAAACTCTCGCAGACTCAAGAATTAAGCATATGTTTTAGTTCTGGTTTTATCACTGCAGATTAGAATGAGTTGTCGCCACTTTGCAAGTTGTTTGGAGAATAAAAAACAGCTAAAGTACCTAGAAAACTATGAGGTGCTTAGTTGACTATCACATAATATTATCTGTTATTATCATAATCCTGGGAGGAAAAGTGGGTTCTAGCCCTGGCCCACCATCCCAACAGAGCCTCTCAAGAAGCCAGAGGAATGCCTGTGAATGAAGGCAGCCATTTTCAACATCGGACTTCACAGCTCGTCAGAGCTCCACCCAAGAGAAAAGCCGATCTCAAGCCCTGCTTCTCAGAGTCCCACCCTATAGCAAAGCTTATTTCAAGTCTAGGTATGCTTGAACCAGAGATACAGATACACGGAGCAGAGCTGCTACTGGCTCTCCTGTGCTCGGCTGACCATGAGGCATCCAGGAGGGAAGGCAGGTTCTAGCCCTGACCTGCCATCCCAATAGAGCATTGCAAGAAGCCAGAGGAGGACATTTTGAACTCTCACACTGGCCTGTCTCCGCCTCAGGTATTCTCCCTGAGGTATGCAGCTGGCTGGGTGGGCACCTGGGGTCATGGTAGAGCCCTAGGCCTCGGAAGAAGGTGGAACTACAACCCCCAGAAGTCCAGTGGAAGTGGAAGTAAACGGACATTTTGAACTCTCACACTGGCCTGTCTCCACCTCAAGTATTCTCCCTGGGGTGTGCAGCTGGCTGGGTGGGTGCCTGGGGTCATGGTAGAGCCCTAGGTCTCGGCAGAAGGTGGAACTACAACCCCCAGAAGTCCAGTGGAAGTGGAAGTAAACAGACATTTTGAACTCTCACACTGGCCTGTCCGGATCCACCTCAGGTATTTTCCCTGGGGTGTGTGGCTGGCCTGGCGGGTGGCCGCTCATGCGCCACTTATTAATACAAAAACTAGTAAATTCAACACCAAGGGAAGGTAATACCCTCAAGAAAAAAAGAAACAGTACACTAGGAGGAATCCATCCCTGAACACTGCAACACCATGGGGACACAACACAGATCCCCAGTTCGAAGAACAGATGAAGGAATCAACCCTGAAGACTCAAAAAAAGAATACAGATGTGCATGATATCTCTGACAATGAATTTAGAGAAGAAATTGGTAGGATGCTTAAGGAGCTCAACGAAAAAAATGGAGCAGATGTCCAATAAAATACAGGAGAACATAAGGGAAGCAGTTGAAACGGCAGTCAAATTATGGGAGGAAATGAGAGCAGAAATGAGAACCATGCAAATAGAAATATCATCACTTAAAAACTCAGTAGATGAAATGAAAAACCCAATAGGGCCTCTCAACAGTAGGATGACAGCAGCGGAAGAGAGAATCAGTGAGACTGAAGATGAGCTGCAGAAAGCACTCAGAGAACTACATAAGATGGAAAAAGACCGGAAAATGGATCAGCAATGGAACAGAGAACAATGGGATGAAGCCAGGCAGAACAACATAAGAATCATAAGAGTACCAGAGGGACAGGAAAGTAACCCCAAGGAAATTAAAACAGTTAAAAACATCCTGGCTGAAAAGTTCCCTGAGTTAAAGGATGAAGGCATCCAGATCCAAGAAGCCCGACGCGTACCAGCAAGAAGAGACCCCAGTAGAAAGACCCCAAGACACAACCTAGTCAAAGTAATGGATGCCATAGACAGAGACATAATTCTTCAGGCAGCAAGATCAAAGAAGGAAATTGTATACAAAGGGAGCATCCATTCAACTTTCAGCAGACTTCTCAGAAGACACCCTCCAAGCCCAAAGGCAGTGGTGGGATATAGTAAAAAAAAACTTAATGAAATGAATGCCTCAGCAAGAATTCCTTATCCAACTAAACTCTCACTCAGATTTGAAGGACAGATATACAACTTCTTGGATGAACAACAGCTTGGGAACTTTGTAAAATCAAAACCAACATTAAAAAGAAGGACTGAAAGATCTACTATAAGACCAGACATAACCCAAAAGAACAACCAACCTATACAGAAAGATGGTACAAAATCCCATGACAATAATCTCTCTCAATGTCAATGGTCTAAATGCACCAGTTAAGAGATACAAAGTGGCATAATGGATCAAAAAATTGAATCCGACATTCTGCTGCCTTCAAGAAACATACGAACAATCAGAGCAAAGATAGGCTCAAAATAAAAGGCTGGAAAACAATCCTTCACTCAAACAACCCATCCAAAAGGCTGGGGTAGCCATACTAGTATCTCGACAACATAGACTTCAGGCTAAAGAAGGTCAGAAGGGACAGTGAAGGTAACTTCTTAATAGTCAATAATATGATATGATTATGATAGCATATATCAGGAAGAAATCACGCTATTAAACATATATGCACCCAACGAGGGGCCAGCAAAATACCTAAAACAACTACCAATAGACTTCAAAGAAGACATTGACAGCAACACAATTGTAGTTGGAGACTTCAACACTGCTCTATCAACCCTGGATAGATCAACAAGATTGAAACTTACCAAGGAAATACTGGCCCTAAAAGAGAGAGATGGAAGAAAGAGGGCTGGTAGACATATACAGGGCATTTCATCCCCAAAAAGCTGAATACACTTTCTTCTCCAGTGCACATGGAACATACTCCAAAATAGATCACATGCTGAGCCATAAATCATACCTCCATAAAATCAAGAAGATAGAAATTGTGCCAACTATTTTTTCAGACCATGATGTGCTGAAAATAGAAGTTAATTGTACACAAAAATGGAGACCAATACCAAGTACCTGGAAACTTGCAGTTTATTGCTGAACAACCAGCAAGTCATAAAAGAAATCAAAGAGGAAATCCAAAGATTCCTGGAAACAAATGAGACTGAAGAAACGAATTAGCAGAACTTGTTGGATACAGCAAAAGCAGTGTTAAGAGGCAAGTTCATAGCTCTTCAAGCATTGATCAGAAAAGAAATAAAGACCATCACAAATAGTCTGACTTCACAACTTAAGATCTTAGAGAGTGATCAACAAAAAATAGCCCAACCCAAGCAGAAAGAAAGAAATAATAAAACTTAGAGCAGAAATCAATAAGATGGAATGTCAAAAAACAATCCAGAAGATCACAGAAACCAAAAGCTGGTTCTCTGAAAAATAAACAAGATTGACAAACCACTTTCAAGACTTGTAAGAAAAGGAAAAGAGAGAACCCAAATAAATAGAATCAGAAATGAAAAACGGGGACATCACAACAGAAACCATAGAAATTCAAAAGATCATCAGAGATTGCTATGAGAGCCTGTATGCCACGAAACAAGAGAACCTAGAAGAAATGGACAAATTCCTGAATTCCTATAGCCTCCCAAGTCTGCAACAAGATTTGGAATACCTCACCAAACCTATCTCCATCGAGGAGACAGAATCGGTAATCAAAAGTCTCCCCAAATACAAAAGCCCAGGTTCAGATGGATTCACCAGTGAATTCTACAAAACCTTTAAAGAGGACCTACTCCCAATTTTTTTTAAGCTCTTTTGGCAAATTGAAGAAACAGAAACACTCCCAAATAGCTTTTACGAGACATAAGTCACCCTGATACCCAAAGCAGACAAAGATGCCACAAAAAAGGAAAACTACAGACCAATCTCCCTGATGAGTACAGATGCTAAGATATTCAACAAAATCCTAGCAAATAGAATCCAAAGAATCATCAAAAAGATTATACACCATGACCAAGTGGGATTTATCCCGGGAATGCAAGGATGGTTCAACATCCGCAAGTCAATCAACATAATACATCATATCAACAAAAAGAAAAATAAAAACCATATGATCTTTAATAGATGCAGAGAAGGAATTTGACAAGATTCAACACCCATTCTTGATAAAAGCTCTCCATAAAATGGGGACTGAAGGAACCTTCCTCAAGATAATCCAGGCCATCTACTACAAGCCCACAACGAGCATCATTCTCAGTGGGGGAAAAACTGAAAGCTTTCCCCTTAAGATCAGGGACAAGACAAGGCTGCCCATTCTCACCACTTCTATTCAATATAGTACTGGAAGTACTTGCCATAGCAATCAGGGGAAGAAAAAGACATTAAGGGCATCCAGATAGGAAGGGAAGAAGCCAAGTTATCACTATTTGCAGATGACATGATATTATACCTGGAAAACCCGAAACTCTCTACCAAGAGGCTCCTAGAAATAATACATTCCTATAGCAGAGTAGCAGGGTACAAATCAATACCCAAAAAGTCAATGGCCTTCCTATATGCAAACAGCGAAAGAGAAGAAAAGGGACATTAAAGAAACTATCCCATTCACAATTGCACCGCAGAAAATCAAATACCTAGGAATCAGTTTGACAAAGAATGTAAAGGATCTCTACAAAGAAAACTACAAAACATTACTTCAGGAAATAAAAGAAGACCTGAGGAAATGGAGACACATTCCCAGCTCATGGACTGGAAGGATTAACATTATCAAAATGGTAATACTCCCTAGAGCTTTATACAGATTCAATGCGGTCCCGATAAAGATACCCATGATCTTCTTCAAAGAAATTGAACAAACACTCCTGAAATTTGTATGGAATAATAAAACCCCCACGAACAGCTAAAGCAATCCTTGGGAAAAAAGAAGATGGGAGGTATCACTTTCCCCAACCTCAAGCCTCTACTACAGAGCAGTTTGTAATTAAGACAGTGTGGTATTGGTATAGAGACAGACCCGTAGACCTATGGAATAGAACTGAATATCCTGAAACACACTCTCAAATATATAACCACTCTAATCTTCGATAAAGGAACAAAAAAATATTAAGTGGAGCAAAGAAAAACCTCTTCAAAAAATGGTTCTGGGGAAAATTGGGCAGCTACGTGTAAAAAAATGAACTTAGACCTCCTTCTAATGTCATGTACAAAAGTCAGATCAAAATGGATTATAGATCTCAACATCAGACATGAATCTATAAGGTACATCGAAGAAAACATAGGGAGAAACGCTCTATGACATCGAAACTAAAAGGATCTTTAAAGACAACACACCACTGACCAAGCAAATGGAAGCAAAGATAAACAAACGGGATTATATAAAATTGAAAAAGCTTCTGCACCTCAAAAGAAACGGTGACCAAGAGATACAAAGACAATCTACAGAGGGGAAAGGATATTCACCCCAATACCCATCTGACAAGGGGTTAATATCCAGGATATATCAGGCACTGGTAGCCCTTCACAAGAAAAAATCAGCCAACCCCATCAAAAAATGGGAGAAGAAATGAACAGAAGCTTTCAAAAAGAAGAAATTCGAATGGCCAAAAGGCATATGAAAAAGTGCTCTTCATCTTTAATCACCAGGGAGATGCAAATCAAAACAACAATGAGGTAACCATCTCACACCACAGAGACTGGCACACATCCAAAAAACAGCAAGAACAACCAGTGCTGGCATGGATGAGGGTGAAAAAGGGACTCTCATCCACTGCTGGTGGAGTGCCGCCATGTCCAGCCCTTTTGAAAACAATATGGGCATTCCTCCTAAAAAACTAGATATTGAGCTCCCATTTGATCCAGCAATAGCACTCCTGGGAATATACCCAGAGACCCAAAAAACACATAGCAGAAACACTATCTGTACTTCTTTATTCCCTCTGGCGCTATTCACTATAGCTAGAATCTGGAAGCAACCTAAATGCCCGAGAACAGAGGACTGGCTAAAGAAACTGTGGTTCATCTACACTATGGAATACTATGCAGCTGTCAGAAAAGATGAAATTAAGTGAAATTTACCTGCAAATGGATGGACATGGAGACTATCATGCTGAGTGAAATTAGTCAGAAGGAAAAGGACCAGATATAGAATGACTGCATTCATTAATAGGATATAAATAGATACCAGTGTTTTTACTAATGTGGAAATGGTAATGGCAGATTAAAACTCACCATTGAATATACACAAAGAGACTTAAGTGATAAACTCTTAATATCTGCAGGGCTAGCCACAATGTGAAAAAAGAAGA
>JAJIBD010021030.1:0-152351 GCA_021461705.1 Cryptotis parvus
CTCCACCTCAGGTAACCTACCTCCCTGGGGTGTGCGGCTAGCCGGTAGGCGCCTGGGGCCATGGTAGAGCCCCAGGTCTCGGCAGAAGGTGGAACTACAACCCCAGAAGTCCGAGCGGAACCGGAAGTAAGCGGTCATTTTGAACTCTCACACCGGCCTGACTCCACCTCAGGTAGCCTACCTCCCTGGGGTGTGCGGCTGGCCAGGCGGGCGCCTGGGGCCGTGGTAGAGCCCCAGGTCTCGGCAGAAGGTGGAACTACAACCCCCCCAGAAGTCCCAGCGGAACCGGAAGTAAACGGTCATTTTGAACTCTCACACCGGCCTGACTCCACCTCAGGTAACCTACCTCCCTGGGGTGTGCGGCTGGCCAGGCGGGTGGCCGCTAACGCGGCCGCTTATTAATAGAAAAACTAGGAAATTCAACACCAAGGGAAGGTAATACCCTCAAGAAAAAAAGAAACAGTACACCAGAGGAATCTATCCCTGAACACCACAACACCATGGGGAAACAACGCCAGATCCCCAGCTCGAAGAACAGATGAAGGAATCGACCCTGAAGACTCAAAAAAGAATACAGATGTGCATGATCTCTCTGACAATGAAATCAGAGAAGAAATTGGTAGGATGTTTAAGGAGCTCAACGAAAAAATTGAGCAGATGTCCAATAAAATACAGGAGAACATAAACGAAGCAGTTGAAAGGGCTGTCAATAAACTACGGGAGGAAATGAGAGCAGAAATGAGAACCATGCAAATAGAAATATCATCGCTTAAAAACTCAGTAGACGGAAATGAAAAAACACAATCGGGGCTCTGAATAGTAGGATGACAGCAGCGGAGAGAGAGAATCAGTGAGACTGAAGATGAGCTGCAGAAAGCACTCAGAGATCTACATAAGATGGAAAAAGACCGGATAATGGATCAGCAACGAAACAGAGAACAATGGGATGAAGCCAGGCGGAACAACATAAGAATCATAGGAGTCCCAGAGGGACAGGAAAGTAACCCCAAGGAAATTAAAACAGTTAAAAACATCCTGGCTGAAAAAGTTCCCCGAGTTAAAGGACGAAGGCATCCAGATCCAAGAAGCCCCGACGCGTACCAGCAAGAAGAGACCCCAATAGAAAGACCCCAAGACACATCCTAGTCAAAGTAATGGATGCCATAGACAGAGACATAATTCTTCAGGCAGCAAGATCAAAGAAGGAAATTGTATACAAAGGAGCATCCATTCGACTTTCAGCAGACTTCTCAGAAGACACCCTCCAAGCCCGAAGGCAGTGGTGGGATATAGTAAAAAAACTTAATGAAATGAATGCCTCAGCAAGAATTCTTTATCCGGCTAAACTCTCACTCAGATTTGAAGGACAGATATACAACTTCTTGGATAAACAACAGCTTAGGAACTTTGTAAAATCAAAACCAACCTTAAAAAGAAGGACTGAAAGATCTACTATAAGACGAGACATAACCCAAAGAACAACCAACCTATTCAGAAAGATGGCACAAAATCCCATGACAATAATCTCTCTCAATGTCAATGGTCTAAATGCACCAGTTAAGAGACACAGAGTGGCACAATGGATCAAAAAAATTGAATCCGACATTCTGCTGCCTTCAAGAAACACACCTGAACAATCGGAGCAAAGACAGGCTCAAAATAAAAGGCTGGAAAACAATCCTTCATTCAAACAACCCATCCAAAAAAGGCTGGGGTAGCCATACTGGTATCTGACAACATAGACTTCCAGGCTGAAGAAGGTCAGAAGGGACAGTGAAGGTCACTTCTTAATAGTCAAGGGATGCATATATCAGGAAGAAATCACGCTATTAAACATATATGCACCCAACGAGGGGCCAGCAAAATACCTAAAACAACTACTAATAGACTTCAAAGAAGACATTGACAGCAACACAATTGTAGTTGGAGACTTCAACACTGCTCTATCAACCCTGGATAGATCAACAAGATTGAAACTTACCAAGGAAATACTGGCCCTTAAAGAAGAGATGGAAGAAAGAGGGCTGGTAGACATATACAGGGCATTTCATCCCCAAAAAGCTGAATACACTTTCTTCTCCAGTGCACATGGAACATACTCAAAATAGATCACATGCTGAGCCATAAATCATACCTCCATAAAATCAAGAAGATAGAAATTGTGCCAACTATTTTTTCAGACCATGAGGCACTGAAAATAGAAGTTAATTGTACACAAAAACGGAGACCAATACCAAGTACCTGGAAACTAAACAGCTCACTGCTGAACAACCAGCAAGTCATAAAAAGAAATCAAAGAGGAAATCCAAAGATTCCTGGAAACAAATGAGACTGAAGACACGAATTACCAGAACTTGTGGGATACAGCGAAAGCAGTGTTAAGAGGCAAGTTCATAGCTCTTCAAGCATTCATCAGAAAAGAAGAAAAAGGCCATCATAAACAGTCTGACTTCACAACTTAAGATCTTAGAGAGTGATCAACAAAAGGCCCAACCCAAGCAGAAAGAAAGAAATAATAAAACTTAGAGCAGAAATCAATGAGATGGAATGTCAAAAAACAATCCAGAAGATCAACGAAACCAAAAGCTGGTTCTTTGAAAAAATAAACAAGATTGACAAACCACTTGCAAGACTTGTAAGAAAAGGAAAAGAGAGAACCCAAATAAATAGAATCAGAAATGAAAACGGGGGACATCACAACAGAAACCACAGAAATTCAAAAGATCATCAGAGATTACTATGAGAGCCTGTATGCCACAAAACAAGAAAACCTAGAAGAAATGGACAAATTCCTGAATTCCTATAGCTTCCCAAGTCTGCAACAAGAAGATTTGGAATACCTCAACAAACCTATCTCCATCGAGGAAATAGAATCGGTAATCAAAAGTCTCCCCAAACACAAAAGCCCAGGTCCAGATGGATTCACCAGTGAATTCTACAAAACCTTTAAAGAGGACCTACTCCCAATTCTTTTTAAGCTCTTCCGGCAAATTGAAGAAACAGAAACACTCCCAAATAGCTTTTATGAGGCACATATCACCCTGATACCCAAAGCAGACAAAGATGCCCCAAAAAAAGGAAAACTACAGACCAATCTCCCTGATGAATACAGATGCTAAGATCTTCAACAAAATACTAGCAAATAGAATCCAAAGAGTCATCAAAAAGATTATACACCATGACCAAGTGGGATTCATCCCGGGAATGCAAGGATGGTTCAACATCCGCAAGTCAATCAACATAATACATCCATATCAACAAAAAAGAAAAAATAAAAACCATATGATCATATCAATAGATGCAGAGAAGGCATTTGACAAGATTCAACACCCGTTCATGATGAAAGCTCTCCGTAAAATGGGGATTGAAGGAACCTTCCTCAAGATAATCCAGGCCATCTACTACAAGCCCACAGCGAGCATCATTCTCAATGGGGAAAAACTGAAAGCCTTCCCCTTAAGATCAGGGGACAAGACAAGGCTGCCCCACTCTCACCACTTCTATTCAATATAGTACTGGAAGTACTTGCCATAGCAATCAGGGAAGAAAAAAGACGTTAAGGGCATCCAGATAGGAAGGGAAGAAGCCAAGTTATCACTATTTGCAGATGACATGATATTATACCTGGAAAACCCAAAACTCTCTACCAAGAGGCTCCTAGAAATAATACATTCCTATAGCAGAGTAGCAGGGTACAAAACCAATACCCAAAAGTCAATGGCCTTCCTATATGCAAACAGCGAAAGAGAAGAAAGGGACATTAAAGAAACTATCCCATTCACAATTGCGCCACAGAAAATCAAATACCTAGGAATCAGTTTGACAAAGAATGTAAAGGATCTCTACAAAGAAAACTACAAAACGTTACTTCAGGAAATAAAAGAAGACCTGAGGAAATGGAGACATATTCCCTGCTCATGGATCGGAAGGATTAACATTATCAAAATGGTAATACTCCCTAGAGCTTTATGCAGATTCAATGCGGTCCCTATAAAGATACCCATGATGTTCTTCAAAGAAATTGAACAAACACTCCTGAAATTTGTATGGAATAATAAAACCCCACGAATAGCTAAAGCAATCCTTGGGAAAAAGAAGATGGGAGGTATCACTTTCCCCAACCTCAAGCTCTACTACAGAGCAGTTGTAATTAAGACAGTGTGGTATTGGTATAGAGACAGACCCGTAGACCTATGGAATAGAACTGAGTATCCTGAAACACATTCTCAAATATACAACCACTTAATCTTCGATAAAGGAGCAAAAAATATTAAGTGGAGCAAAGAAAGCCTCTTCAACAAATGGTGCTGGGAAAACTGGGCAGCTACATGTAAAAAAATGAACTTAGACCTCCTTCTAACGCCATGCACAAAAGTCAGATCAAAATGGATTCTAGATCTCAACATCAGACATGAATCTATAAGGTACATCGAAGAAAACATAGGAGAAACGCTCTACGACATCGAAACGAAAAGTATCTTTAAAGACGACACACCACTGACCAAGCAAATGGAAGCAAAGATAAACAAATGGGATTATATAAAACTAAAAAGCTTCTGCACCTCAAAAGAAACGGTGACCAAGATACAAAGACAATCCACAGAGTGGGAAAGGATATTCACCCAATACCCATCTGACAAGGGGTTAATATCCAGGATATATCAGGCACTGGTAGCCCTTCACAAGAAAAAAACAGCCAACCCCATCAAAAAATGGGGAGAAGAAATGAACAGAAGCTTCCAAAAAGAAGTAATTTGAATGGCCAAAAGGCATATGAAAAGTGCTCTTCATCTTTAATCATCAGGGAGATGCAAATCAAAACAACAATGAGGTACCATCTCACACCACAGAGACTGGCACACATCCAAAACAGCAAGAACAACCGGTGCTGGCGTGGATGTGGGGAAAAAAGGGACTCTCATCCACTGTTGGTGGGAATGCCGACTGGTCCAGCCCTTTTGGAAAACAATATGGGCATTCCTCCGAAAACTAGCTATTGAGCTCCCATTTGATCCAGCAATAGCACTCCTGGGAATATACCCCGAGACCGAAAAACACATAGCAGAAACACTATCTGTACTTCTTTATTCATCTCTGCACTATTCACTATAGCTAGATTCTGGAAAACAACCTAAATGCCCGAGAACAGAGGACTGGCTAAAGAAACTGTGGTTCATCTACACTATGGAATACTATGCGGCTGTCAGAAAAGATGAAATTATGAAATTTACCTGCAAATGGATGGCCATGGAGACTATCATGCTGAGTGAAATTAGTCAGAAGGAAAAGGACAGATATAGAATGACTGCATTCATTAATACGACATAAATAGATACCAGTGTTTTACTAAATGTGGGAAATGGTAATGGCAGATTAAAACTCACCATTGAATATACACAAAGAGACTTAAGTGATAAACTCTAAATACCTGCAGGGCTAGCCACAATGTGTAAAATAAGAGGGAGAGAGATGCAGACACCAGAAGAGAGAGAGACAGAGAGAAAGAGAGGAAACTGGGGTACCTGCTATTACGGCAGCATGGGGGTGGGCGGGAGGGGGGTGGGGTACATTGGTGGTGGAAATGGGGCACTGGTGGAGGGATGGGTGCTGGTATACTGTATTACCAAGAACCAATTATGAACACCTTTGTAATTGTATGTTTCACTGTGGTATAATAAAAAATTTAAAATTTTATCACATGGCTCATGAAGAGAAGATTGGAAAATTAGAATCAGAAGGGATGTTCGACTAGTCATCACAACAAAAGCGCTAGCATCTATTTACTCTGTTATTCCTCCTGTTACTATACACAGTTCACCCCTTTTTTAATTTTTTATTTTCTGTATTCCTGTCTGAAGTTAGTTTGCTCCACTTGGGCACCCAGATGCACTGCCCCTCTTTTCCGCGGTAGCATTGATCATTTCATTCCTGCACTGTGTTTTTTCCCCCTCTACAAGATCCTGCTTATCAGCCTAGCACAAACCGTTATCTTTCTTCCCACCAATAATGAATCATCTGTCAATCTCACTGTCTCCTCTAATTTTCTCTCCAGGGCATTCCTCCTTATTACTTAAAAGCAAAACCCGTTCTAATCGATGTCTATGTAAGAGTCATCTGGTAGTTGTCTTCTGTACTTACTATAATCATCTTATAATTAATCTCTTTTGTTCTAAAAACATGATTTTATCATTTATTTTTGGTGGATAGTGTTCCATTGAGTAGGCACAACTACTTTTCACCCATCATAGGGCATTTAGATTGATTCCATGATTTGGAATACATGAATAATTATGTTCTGAGAAGAGAGCAATAGAGAGCTTTTCAAGTTAGTGTTTGTGTATCCTTTATGTAAATGCCTAGCTGTGACATTGTTGGACCATGTGATATTTCTGTTTTTATGTGATTTTCAATTTTTTTGTTTTGAAATTTATTTGTCAAACCCAGTTCTCAGTAACTACTTACAACCCTGCACTGGGAGAAGGCATCAGTCCCAGCTGAGCTCTAAGGATCTTTCAGTTTTGAGGATCATACCCAGGCTTCTTGCATGCTTATATTTCAGCACTTTGACATATTACTTTTGCATTCCAGTAGAAAATGTTAATTTCCTACTTTTTTATAGAGGCTGCAACAGTTTCCATTCCTACAGATAGTGCACAAAAGTTTCTTCTCTGCATCCTCAACAATATTGAATGTTTCCAATGGTTTTAATATAAGCCAGTTTCATGAATATGAGTTATCATAATTTTGATTATTTTTCCTCTTAACAATAAATGATATTAAGCTATTTTTAAGTGTTTGTCACCTTAATATTTTTACCATCTCTTTAATTGGGTTGCTTATTTTTATTTTATTCTATTTTTTTTGTTAAGCTTTGTGAGATTCATGTAAAGTGCTCTATTGGACATAAAATGTGAAACTTCTTCCAATTGCTCAGTTGTCATTTTGTTTTTGTAGTAGTTTCTTTTTACCATGAAGAGAATTCTGATTTTCTGTAGTACCATTTGCTTCTTCTTTTGTTTCCTTATCTGTCAATTCTCCAAATTCATCTCTGATGATGAAATCCTAGAGCATTCATGTGTTTTATTGATATATTTCATAGTTTCAGGTTTGATATTCAAGTGGGAATAAATTCTTGTGTATCCTTGTGCATGGTACTTGTGACCATTTTTCTTTTTTTAATGTGTGCCTATACAATTTTCCTTTTCCATTGAATTGATTTGCCTCTTCTGCTGTAGAGTATATATCCATAGCATTGCTTTGTATTCTCTGTAACATTTATTACCACCTATATGTTTATCATCCTAACTGTTTCCTAACATACACAGTATAAACTACTAAATGACATATGATATCTGCTTCTGCTGTTCTGTTGTCTTCTATAATAGTTCCTGAAGATATAGCTGAATGAACATGTCAATGATTTGTCTAATCCATTGTGAATTGCATTACATATAATACTAATAATGGCCACCACTGGCCCTCCTAAGCATTTTTTCTATGATTTTTCATTTATTGTACCTCATTCTCATGTGAATAAAAACAACAAAGGCAAGTATAAAAAGTTAAAAATTGTCTTTGAGTGTCTAGATAATACATCAAGATCCTTCGTGAGCTGTATTATGGATTCACCACCAGGACCTCACCATTCTACAAAGAAATGATCATTAATGTGAAAAGAGGAGTTCGACAGGGTGATACCATTTCACCAAAACTCTTCAGTGCCACCCTCAAGAACATCATGCGACAATTAGAATGGGAAGGAATGGGAGTGAAGATAGATGGTTGGCAACTACACCACCTCCGCTTCACTGATGACATCGTTCTAATAACACCAAACGTTAGCCAAGCGGCACAAATGCTGGCTGACTTTGACCGAGAATGTGGAAAGATAGGTCTAAGGCTGAATCTAAAGAAAACAATGTTCATGAAGAATGAACTAGTTCCTGAGGCCCCATTCACTCTCAATGGAGCAAACATCTGTGAATGCAGCAGTTATGTGTACCTAGGTCGAGAAATCAACATGATGAACGACATAAAACCTGCGCTGCACAGGAGGAAGAGAGCAGCATGGAATGCCTTCAAAGGCATCAAAGAAATAGGCAAAAGGACAAAAGAACCTCCGGCTCCGTGCACATCTCTTTGACTCCACCCTTCTCCCTGCATTAACATATGCATCAGAGACCTGGGCCCTAACGAAGCAGGATGAGAATGCTATTCAGGTCTCCCAGAGAGGAATTGAAAGAGCTATGCTTGGAATATCACGCCTCACTCAAGTGGGAGAAGGAATCCAGAGTTCTGACCTCCGTCACTATTCCAGAATCAGGGGCGCTGTCTCGTTTGCCAAGGCATCGAAAATCAGATGGGCTGGACATGTAATGCGATTTGGAGACAACCGCTGTACTAGAGCCATTATCGACTGGATCCCACGGGATGTCAAAAGATCTCGTGGCAGCCCACCTACAAGATGGTCAGACTTCCTTGTAAAGACCCTGAAAGAAAGGTGTGAGGCTCTTCATATTCCTGAATCAACCAGATGCCATTGGGCTACATTGGCACGTGATAGAGCCCAATGAAAATGTTACTGGCGCCCGCTCGAGCAAATAGATGAATAACTTGGGATTCAAGTGATCAAGTTCAAGTCTAGATAATATAAATATTCATCTTTTAAATTGTTGTGTTATTTACAAAATATTCTATAGGTGTCTTATTATAATATAAAAGATAAAATTTTTAGCCCTTTCTCTTATTTTCCTTACAGTGAGGCTCTTCCACAGAAACTAAGCTCAGTTTATAATAAGAAATCCATTTAAAACAAAACATTTAACAAACAATGGCTAGCTCTAATTTTCAGTTCCTCTAAGGCTCACATATTATGTTCTAAACACCTGCTGAGTTTTTAAGAGAAAAAAGCAACTAAAAAAAATCATTCTGCATCCTACTTTGCCAGAAACAATACTTGTTAAGATGGTTTTTCTAGCTTATATAAGCCAAAAAAAAAATCTGAATTATAGTCTTCTGCTTTCCGCACTGAAATGAAATCATTAAAGAGTGCAAGAAACTGAAAAGGATCACACAAAAACACCGGTCTCCAAATTTTCAATAATGTAATATTCATGACAAAAATGGAGCATTCTGTTTCCTGAAATGCAATAACAATATAAAAAAAATAAAGAAAACATAAAGACTTACCCATGAAAATATACTCAGACCATTTAAAAATGTGCTTCTAGGCTAAAGTATTGCCTCTAATATGTCTTTGTATGAATTGAAACTTACTGAATTTTGGAAGCGCCAGGAACTATTTATAAGTGAAACCAAAGGCTATGTGTTTTTAAAACTTAAATATGGTTTAAGCTTGAATGAACTCAATTTACAAATTTAGACATTTTTCTTGATGGAAAAAACTCCTATGGGGAAAATATGCTTTCATCAGCAACTAGTTGTGTTCTTGTATCTGTATATTCTGTTCTATTTTTCCCTTCAAATTATAGAAATACTTATTAAACCTTGATAAAGATTAGAAGGCGAAGGACTGAGAGATGGCACAGAAAGGGCATATGCCTCTCATGACCCTGGTCTGCATTTGATTTCTGGCATGATATGGTCCCCTCAGAATTTGGCATACAGCCGCGGGAGGCCCTGGGGCACTGCTGGGTGTGTCTCTGGAGGCCAATGGTGGGTTTCCCTGGCATTACAGGGCCCGAGCAGCATCACATCCTGTAATCCCATCACTGAGCTTGTTGGCAGAAAGTAGATCTAAGGATATGCAAAAGAAGGACTGATGGATACTGTCTGTTACGGATACACAGGGTTTTCTGAAGACTGTCTCCCAATAAGCGTTCACATGTAGAATTCCCTAGTGAGACTGTTCTTAAGCTGAACAGACACTGCTATCCTATGTCATTTCTCTGCACATTTCCTTGTTGGCTGTAACTAGCCCTAGATGGAGTCTAATGGACACTGCTTGAAGTTAGACAGAAAACAAGTTTTTCTCGTTTTTCTGTCTGACAAGACCTTGCCATCTTGGGCTAGTCCAGAAGACTGAATTAGCAACTGTAACACATTCATTTGTTCATCTTACCTCACCTAGAATGCACCCCCAGCAGGTTTTTGGCTCCTGGTTGTCTCCTTCCTATTAATATTAACTCCTATGCAAAGAAGTGAAATGTCTTTGTAATGTAAACTATGAAAACTTAACTCTAAGTTGTATTGCCCTTTGAGATGGTAGGATATAAGGGAGTTGGGGTTCTTGTTTAAGTGGTAAGTCAGCTGCCAAGATGAGAGCAATGTCCCTCCACCTGGTGATTACTAAAAATATCAATGGAAATCCATCTTGTTCCTGGAGTCTCATCTCTGCGCCGCTGACCCGACAGGACATTTCTGCTTCAGAGATGATGGCCCATTTGGCCTAGAATCACCATGAACCCCTGGACCTCTTGTGTACTTGGAATTTTCCAATCCTCCAATAAAGAAAAAGACTTTAAGATGAGATCTCTGAGCACTGTTAGGGGTATAACAACTGGAGTCAGACTAGTGGGCACCAGTATGAACAAAAGTATACACTGGTGTGCTATTTCCCTGAGTGCATTCCAGATATCTAGGAACCTAAACAAAGCAAAGAATTGGACTTTGGGGGAAGGACTAAGTGAAGTAAACTGTCCTTATCTTTACCTTTTAGCTTTGGACCAAGGCCAGTCATCTTTATCTAATACTGACCTTTGGCTAGGTTTCACATCCATTTCAAGAGCTTAAGAAAGATAAAGTTTGTGGGTTTTTTCTTCGAATGTACTATCAATTTGCTCTTTTCCCAGACTAACAAAATAGAGAAGTTAGCATCAGTCATTTTTCAATTTTTCATCAGCTGCAGGTAAATGCTGAGGAATGTAACTTTCTCTATAAAGAGGTTAAATATTGAGGAAGAAAATTATAAAGTGAATGTCAAAATACTGCTTAGTATATTAAACAGTTATTAATATTGAACATAATGGTCCTATGGTTTTACAAAAGTCATTTTAGAGTAAATTATTAAAATCCTGAATTTCACCCCTCCATAGTTTAATGTGGGAAAAAGTACAAATCAGATAAATTATGTTGTCCCTTCCTTAAATTGTGAAAAGTATGCAAATGCAAAAATAAAATTGAAGGAGAATAAATGTGATAGTTTCCTTTAGTGTATTGAACACATATTTCCTCCTAATCCTTAGATATATATTTTTTTCTCTCTAAATTAAGGTTGAAATGAGAGACAGGGTAATTATTGTTTTCATTTCCTTAGGCCATGGGAAAAAAATGACAGTGACTCAAAATCACTGAAAATAAAAACTGATATATTTAGTCTATTCATGTGCCTGAATATAATTATTTCTTTCAATATACTTCCTAGTTGAGCTTTATTTACTCACTGTTTGACATATTTAGTTAGTTCTAAAAAGATGTGGCAGACTCAACCTGGTATGTTTTTGTTTCAGTATATTGAATAAGTAGTTGTATCTGAAACATTTATAGGCACTTTATCTGATATTCTTATAGGGATATTAGTCCCTCTCATTCACCTTTCACTTAGACATCCAATACTCTTAAAATGAATTTCTAAGGCATATCTTTTTTTTGTTTTTGATGACCACCTTAATAATGTTCAAGGCTTACTCCTGACTGTGCTCTTAGTCATTCCAGAGGAACTCAGGAAACTATATGCAGTGCAGGGTATCACATCCCAGCCGACTGCATGCAGGCAAGGACACTTTCTGTGCTATTACCCTGTTTCAGGCACATATTCTTGATAGTCTCCAGCAATTTCTTTTGTTCTATGGATATATCCCGTGGTGTGCAGAACTTACTGCTGGCCCTGAGTTCAGGAATTGTTCCTGCTTAGGCTAGAGGACCATGCAAGTTGCCAGGGATCAAACTGGGGTCAGCTGTGTGCATTGGCAAGTTCCCTACCTGCTGTACAACTGCTCTGCACCTTCAGAATTTTTTGAAGTGTATAGCTTAAGTAAAATATGTAATTATAGATGAATACTATAACATTTAAAAGTTGTTTTTAGATAAAACTAAACCAAAATATAAAAAAATTGAATCAAACAAGCTTGGATTGTTCTGAAAGGTTTTATAGATGAGAACAAGTTTGAAAGGAACTCTTTTAACTTTCTGTAGCAAAATTTCAGTTTAATTTTACAGCTCTCAAACTCCATTCATCTCACAAATGTTTATTGAATAATTTATATGTTTCAAAGATTTCTACCTAAAAACTGACATTATAGTTTTAAAATAGTTCTTAAAGGGCCAGAGCTATAGTACAGCAGATAGGTCTTGCCTTGCACACGGTGGACCAAGGTTGTGATTCCTGGCATCCCATATGGTCCCCCAGAGCACCACCCAGAGTAATTCCTGAGTACAGACCTGGAGTAACCATTGAGCATTGCCAAATGTGACCCAAAAAGCAAAAATAAACAAATGAATTAATTAACTAAAATGGTTATTAATACTGCTTCACTATAATTTTCTCTTTCATAAGATAGTAGCAATCTCTTAGAATTAGTGAGAAAATTACTTTAGACATGCAAGTGAATATTCTAGCAATGACTTCAGTTATGTGTACCATTTAGATATCAGTAAGCCAGAGAGAATACAGCACACAGGGCTCTTTGCTTGTGGTCCACCCACGTTTGATTCCCCATACCATATATGGTTCCCCAAATTTGCCAGGAGTGATCCTCTTAGCATAGAGCCATGAGTAAGTCCTGAGAAAAGCAGGTATGAAGCAAAGAGCAAACAAATCTTAAGAAAATAAGATATCATCAATAAATACCATTATCTTCTTCATCATTATTTTTGATCTTTAAGAAAAAGGAAGCCAACTAAGCACCATTGCTACCCTTGTTAAATAAGCATGCTATTCCTAATCAGTATCTATCAATATCTTCCAAATGGCTTGTGCATCCAACCTGATAGTTCTTTTAAGAATATATTTAATGTTGGGACTGGAGCGATAGGCCAGCGGGTAGGGCATTTGCCTTGCACGCGGCCGGCCTGTGCTGGCCCGGGTTCGATCCCTGGCATCCCATATGGTCCCCAAGCACCCCCAGGAGTAATTCCTGAGTGCAGAGCCAGGAGTAACCCCTGAGCATCGCGGGTGTGACCCAAAAAGCAAAAAAAAAAAATACATTTAATGTCTATTCAGTGAGATGTATGTGTATGTATGTCCACATGCATGAATGTATTGATTTTGTGTTTGGAATTTCTGCTGATTAAAATAATTCCAGAAACTCTCCTACTGAAGCTACTGAAGCTGCTTTAGTGGCTATCCATGCATTTCTAAATGCATTGAAGACAATGTGTTCATTGCACAAATAAGACCTGAATATTAGCCTGTTTAGTGAATTTAGAAAGTCTAGCCTTGAACTTAAGTGCTATGCAAGAGGAATTTTAAACCCTTTTCCTACTTTCTAGGTTTAATAAGTAGCCATTTGTTGCAGGACTCCTAAGGGCCACTGCATCTGCTCTGGAGTGCCTCCCGCAAATCACTCCGTAGATAAGGGGGTAGTCTAAATGTGGCAGTTTATCCGACCATGTATGCTGTACTAGCTGGTATAAATATTCTCCCATGCTACCACAATCATCGTGGGACTAGCTAGATCTTACCAGCATATTAGCCTGGCCACGCTGGACCCCTAAGTAATTAGACCAGAGAGAAATGCTGTTTGCTTCCAAGCAAACAAGCATGGCTCCCTGATATACTCAAAGGCAACTAAAATATAAAACTACAATGAAGTAGAAGAGACTTGTGAAGGCTTGGAGAAATATTTAACTGGCATTAGTATTAGTCCTTGGTACAGAGACATGCCATCTCAGAAACCCCCTTCTCTACACTACAAAGGCATTCCCAGGCAGTCTTCAGCTCAAAACTTTAGCATAGTAAAGGCCCTAGGTGAGGTGCAGGGAGGGATTACCTAAGGGCATTGGACCCTCCCTGCTTTCCATAACAGTGGGAGGAAGGTCTGAGTTACAGGGATATAAACTAGCCGGTTCCCGCTCTCTGGGCCTTCTTCTTTGTGGGATCTCTCCTTGTGAGCGCTCATTCCCCTTGGAAGCCTTTTTCTCCTTTACACGTGGTGGTCGCCATCTTGGCCTACACATGGCTGGGGTTCTAGCCTGGAATCCTAAGCACCGGGCTTTTCCTTTTGCTGATTTGTATGCCTGAACCTGTGATAAGTAAAGCCTTTTAAAACTGCATTGGATTCCTGAGTTTTCATCCGTTCCTCGCCGGCCGGAGGTAGAAGGGAACTTCGCTTCCCGGCACTGTCGGGGACCCGCGGAGCGCCCCGACAGCCATTAAAGTGTTTAAATATATATTTATATATACATACATGCTTCATATATTCTTAGATATTATATAAGTGTGTGCATATATGTAATTTGGTTGCATATATCCTTGGAGTTTAGTTTTTTCATAATTAGATATATTTAAAATACTTTGAGCACAAATATATATCTAATACTTTAAGATAGAATAGTAACAACTCATTTGAAAAACTAAGGTGAGAACAACTATTTATGATTTTTTATAATTTGTATTGTAGAATTTGTATTGTAGACATGATCTTTGCCACATTAACTTTAATCAGATGAGATATGGAAACAGAAGAACCCACTTTCCAACATCCTTATTAGGAAAAGTAACACATTACTCATGTTTAAATGTTTTCTGAATAATCACTTGATTTGGGTAAAGAACATGATCACTTGTCAAACTAACAGCAACAACCTCCCAAATTTTTTTTTAGCTAAGATCACCAATCTATCCACTCTCCATTTATCCTGCATAATTCTCGAAGAGATAGTGGGTCTTTAGTTCCACTATCACCGTCTAATCTACTCACCTTCCCTACTTTGTCTGTTCCTTCCTTTTGATTTTTCCTCTCTCAGAAATCAAATGTTTACCCATACTAGTACCTTCCAGGCTTGAAGGGCACATGAATAGAATATTTAGAGATACGGCCAACTAGAGAAGATGGTGAAAAAGTAGTATGGAGAAAGATTGACATAAATGAAGATATCAATGATATCCAGGGCATACAGAATCTATAGAATTGTTCTAAATAATTGTTCCTCAGAAGTTTAGAAAATGGGGCCAGAAGATGGTGTAACAGTTTTGTCATAAGCCTAGAGCTAAGTTTGATTTTTAGCACTACAAGATTTTCCCATGTCCTATGACATGGTCATCTGTTGTCTATCCCAGGTGGTGGCCTCTGCTTCCTGCCTGTTCTAGAAAGTTCTAGACCAAATAAAGTGAAACTGAAAGCAGCGGCACTACACAGGGATCTCCTTGGAGAAAGAATTGCTGGATGTCATGTAGCACATAGCCAAGAAGTCATGAAGACGAGAACTTCACCAAGTTTCCTCCTTTAAGAGTAAGTGTGAGAGCAGCAAGCTCCTGAAGATCAGTGAACTCCAAAGAACTCTCCTGCAGTCTTACGAGCTGCCCCCAAACTACACTTCTCTGTGGCTTTTCCTGAGTGTAACTCCTCTCTCTGTATTACAGTTCTCTTGTCCTCTCTCACACCTATTTTCTAAATGCCTCCTATGGAAAACTAAGCTATTCATTTTTCTTTAAAAAAAATCCTACCCAGTACTACCAACTATAGCCCTGGAGACCCCAGAACTGTTGATGTGACCCAGGTATCCCTGGCACAGCAGGGCCAGAGCAGCAATGCAATATTGCCTCCTTGGATCCTGGCACTGAACCATAAGCCCAACTGACTGAGAATCTCTTGTGGAATCCCTGGACTTCCTGAGCACTGCTTGGGAGCCATCTCCCTGCCCAACCCCATCAAAGAAATTAGGAAATGAAAACTGCTTCATTTGTGATCAGTGGTCACAAAATGTGAAATTTCTTTTCTCTAGTGGTCCCCTAAATTGTGTAAGACAGCAGAATTATATCATTGTATAACTACATTTTTAAGAACATGGTCTAATAAATACCCATTTGTTTCAGTTCATTTCAATATGGCCAGCCATTAACAGTTGAGAATATGACTAGAAGAAAGAACCTTTTTTTTCTTATTTCTATTTTTGTGCCACAGCCAACAGTGCTCAGGACTTATTTCTGGCTCTGCACTCAGGGATCACCCCTGGCAGGGCAGTACCCTGAATGTCATACTGTTAGACCCCAGGGCAAAACTTTAATATCAAGAAATATATAGCGTTGTTCCAGAATGTGAATTATGTTTCTATAACTTTAATATTCACTGGGACTTTAAAAAATAGTATGGATTTTATGTATCCATTCACGGCTAAAATTATGTAGACCACAAATGTTTATGCTTATTTTCTATTTGTTATTTAAGGTTTTTCAAGTATAATGGTATATTCTAATAACTTGATACAAAATATTCCTCCCTCATCAGTACTTTACCAATAATTAACAGTTATAGAGGTAGATTATTTTATTGAATATGTATATTTTTATTCTAAAGGGTATGAGAATTAAATATATTTAGCAATGTTGCTGCATCACATAAGTTTTTAAGCAAGCATGTTATTAAGGTAAATCTTTGGAACAATACATAAATGATACCCGTGTAGCTCAGTTAAGCAAAGTAAGCATAACTGTGTTTGGATTCCTAGTGATTAAATGAACGTGAGCAGCATCTCCCAAGTAGCCCAGCACTGCTCCCCACTCTCAATCTCCTTTTCTCATCTCATTTACATATCCTACCCCCCACAAATTGGACACTGCCACAGGCAAAGGTTAATTATGACTTTCTGCACTAGGCATCTTTTTTATTCTTCTGGTCTTAAAATCCATCTAAATTGAAATCCAAGATATTGTGTTCCTTCATGTCTACCTAATATTTTAACACTGTATTTGTGGAAATGATTCAATATCCTGGTAGTATCAGTAATGTATTTCTTCATTTTGCCTTTAATCTACTATATAAATACATATATCACACATTATTCAGTTTTCTAGGGGTTCCTGTTTTTGGCAATAGCTATTTCTTTTATGAGCCTTATTTTCATGTTCTTTTCAAATAACATGCATACACATTTTTCTTGAGTATATTCCAAGAGTGGAGTAACAGTGTGATATGCATACACATTGAGTTACTCTGAATGTATAGTATATGCACATTTTTTCCATATGACAAAGCATTTTAGAATGCAAAGGCAGAGTTTTATATAATCCTGCTTATATGAACAGTTGACAATGTTTTCCTTATAGTGTATTTACTCATAAAAATGATTAGCTTGGGGGATTGAAGAGATAGTGCGGTGAGTAGTAGAGCATATGCCTTGCATGTGACCTACTTGGGTTCAATCTTCCACACCCCATATGCTCCCCAGAGCCCTGTAAGGAGTGACTCCTGAGTACAGGTCCAGAAGTCCTGAGAAACTCTGGGTGCCCCCTGCTCCCCCCAAAAAGAAAAAAAATATCTTTGTCAGTAGTTAAATACTTATTTTCCTTTCCATATATGGCAAATTAACAATTTTAAGACCAGAAACCATAATATAGTAAATTCAGTATATATCTCCTCTGTGAAAGATTGACAGATGTTCTTGGCATATAATGCAGTGCTTAGTAAACAGTGAGTATTCAGTAAAAATGTGCTCTTCACCAAAGATACACAGATGGCAAATAGTAGATGAAAGGATGTGCAATATCATGTTCATTAGGAGTTTGTGAGCTAAAACAATAATGGGATATCACAGCACAGCGGCTGCAATGGTTTAAGATTCAAATCACCAACATCACCAATTTCTGGCAGGAATATATAAGAACATTGTTGATGGGAATACAAAATGGTGAGGTCACTTTGGCAGACAGCAGTTTCTAACAAATTTAATATGTTCTTACTATGACATGCTGGAGTCATCTTTGTTGGTAGTTGCCCAAGTGACATTGAAAACTTATGTCAGTCTAAAAATCTCACATGTGAATGTTGATAGATTTATTCAAAATTGCCAAAGTTTGGAGGTAGCAAGATGCCTTTCAATATGTGAATGGATAAAGTAAACTATTGTACATTCATAGAGTGGACTGTCATTTAACAGTGTAATGAGAGCAATAAAGTCAATAAAAGCCTTGAAGGAACCCTTAAGAGTATTGGTGAATCTACGAAGCCAATTTGGAACAGATTTCAACTGTAAAACATTCTTAAAAAGGAATAAATATGAGAAAGGTCACTATCACTATCACTATCTTCCCGTTAATCATCTATTTGCTAGAGCGGGCACCAGTAATATCTCCATATGTCCTGTCTCATGCTAGTAGAACCCAAAGGCATCCACCTGCTCCAGGAATATAAAGAGCCTCATACAATTATATTAGGTCACGGGAATGACCTAATATAAATGTTACTGGTATTTGGCATATCAAATACTACACGAGCAGCTTTCCAGGCTTGCCGTGCGGGTGGCATCTGTTGTAGTCACCTCTAAATAAAGCATTTATTGATAAACTGCGCGGCTGCTAGTGGCCGCGCAGGCCGGGCTGTGATAGTCTGGTCTGCTGGGTGGAGTTGTGACGAGAGGAAAGTCCGGATGTGGAAAATGGCAGGCCCCATGGAGTGGGCGAGGGTGGTCTGGCTTGTTGTGAGGCTTAGCTGGGATGGCAGGCCAGGGCTAGACCCGCCATGCCTCCTGGGCACCTAACGAGCAATCACATAACTTACCAATCACATATCATAAATAACCAATCACATAACTTAATTGCCTGCAAACCTCCAGCCATGTGGGACGGAGCACAGACAAGTAAAAAGTGTACAATTTAGTCCAGTTTGTCTTTATGGAAAGCTCTGGTGCACATGAAAGTGACAGGCAACTGTAGATAGAGCTTAAAGCTCGTTTCCAGCTGAATTAAATAAAGATGCCACCAAGAAATCTGACCTTTCATTTCCTTGAACCAGAGATTCGGGAAAGCCTCCACCTTAAAATTAACAGCTTGCTCTCCAGAACTTGCACTCAGCTCCTGTTGGGAGAGGTGCAGTTTTATCACAAAAATCACAAGAGTTAACACCAGAAAAGACCAAAATAAAGAGTGATCATGAGGAATGTTGCGAAGCTCCCAGAGCTTTGCTCTTTGACTATTAAATTGAAAACAGGAAGAACAACAAGGCTTTTGAGACCTGAACAGGGCTCGGGAATTCCGTTCCTCCCTTGGTCCTCATCAGAGCTTATAAGAGCTCTGGGGAAACCCTCAAACCGAGTATCCCTTTCCATCAGAGGGGCATCTTCGCCTTCGGAGGTATTAACTCTGGGCAGATTTTTGGTTTGAGAGTCTGCCTCCTCTGGATGTTTCTTTTCTTTCTCTACGTTATCGTCAAGCTTTTAAAATCTTTTTTGCTAGATTTAATTTCATGACTCTCTGAAAGACAAGCAGGAGTTACAAAAGTTGAGACTACTGTTATCACCTGAAAAAGCAGGTGAAGCCAGAACAAAGAAAAAACTTCCAAGAAGTAACCCATTTTAACTCACGGTTCAAGTTCTCTTCCCAGCTTCAGGAAAAGTTCATAAGCAACTTGGTGGGACCTCCAGAGGCCCACCCAGGGACGCCAGATGTCGGGGAACGCCACCAGGGTCCCCGACAGTGTCAGGACAGAAGTTCTCTTCTACCTCCGAGGATGCTGGGAGAACAGATGAAAAGTCACAAGTCCGGTGCAGTTCCAAAAAGGCTTTTAATAGTACAAAAGCTCTTCCACAGCACTCCAATATAATGAACAAACTCTAGCTCTGGTCCAAACTTAGACCATAAAAAGAGCCTAAGTCTCCCACCAAAGAGAGAGGATCTCACCCGAGCTGAGTCCTATCCAGAAGAAGGAGCAAAAGGCCAATGAGCAAGAAGCCAAAAAAGCAAAAGGCCCAAAAGGACAAAAGTGAAGGGGCCTCAAGTCAGCCCCCTTATATACACCAAAGTAATCCAACCTGGAGGGTCATGTCAACAAAGAACTGTAAACAGAGTGAGAAAGGTAAAGAACAAAATTAATTTGCCACTAATTCAATAGAAAGGAAAAATAAATAGGAGAACAAAGGATATTTAGGATAGCAAAACTATTTTATTTGATAGAGTAATGATTGTCATTATACAATTATTGAAGTGCATAAAATCTTATAACACAAAGGGTAAATCCTGTTGTAAACCATAAATTTTAGTTACTACTAGTGTATCATTATTGACTCATCAGTTAAGAAAGTACTCAGATTGTATGTGAATGTATAATATAAAAAACAAGTTCAATTAATTGGGAAGCCATGGGTTGGGAGGAGTGTATGAATAGAATTCTGTATAACTTTTATGGTGATGACAGGTTTGGGCCACACTTGGCAAGGAGCAGGGCTTACTCTTGGCTATGTGCTGGGAAGGGACTCCTGGTGGTATTTTAGGACCATATGTGATGCCAGAGATTTTAACCAGAATCACACTCACTGCAGCCTCAGTCTAGACAAGTGTCTTTTTGTACTCCCTCTGACCCCTCAATTACTTTTTCATAAGCCTACAATTGTTAAGGATTTTAGTCTGCCTTTAACACTTTTAATTGATAAAATTCATATGCATTTTAACTACTGATCCCACTTAACTTAGCTGGAATAACAAAATAATATAAAATCTGAGTCTGGAAGAAGTAGAAGGGACTTTCTTGACCTTTGTAGATTTCTATTTGTCAACTGTCCCAAGCAATCTACTGTCAATTCAATAAAATTTGATTAATTGAAAACATAAGGACAAAATCTTTGGACAGTGGGATTAGAGAATTCAAAGACTAGAATTCAGAGGAATTTGAATAATATTTTTTTTTTTTGGGTCACGCCCGGCAAGCTCAGGGGTTACTCCTGGCTCTGCACTCAGAACTACTCCCTGCAGTGCTTGGGGGACCATATTGGATGCCGGGGGATCAAACCAGGGCTGATGCAGGCCAGCCGCATGTGTTGGAGGACAGGTTTAGCTGTTCTGGGAGTTTTGTTGTTTTGCCCACTCCCAGCTTAATCTATTTAAGCCAAGGTTCATTCTAATGAGACCTCTCTTCTATGTAAACACTGCTAGAGGGTGTGGCAGTTACAGAAGTCACCTTGATTGAATAACTTCTGACTTATATATCTACTAAGACTTCTATGTTTTCTAGATTGGGCACAGCTCCTCTTTATACCCACTGCACCCAGTGTGGGACAGTTAGAATTTACCAGGAGACTACCACACACCCTGGCTACGTTGAGACTATAGGAAGACTATGGGAAGGATCATACTAGTTTGCTCTAAGCAGGCAAGAGTGACCCTTTCAGTACACGAGAACAAGATACTCAGAATCACCCTGGTGCAGATAATAATAAGAAGGACCTTGTGGGTACCATCTAGATTACATGAAGCTCATGAAGTTAAGATGTATTACTTTATACCAGCCCCCCCTCCTCTCTCTCCATTGTTTTACATAAGAGATAATCTCGGAATTAGTCCTTGGTGTAACCTTTGTTTATATCTGTAATAGGGTGTGGAACCACACTCTGTTTAGAGTTCTTTGTTGACATGACCCTCCCTGTCACAAATCAGATTACTTTGGTGTATATAAGAGACTGACTTGAGGCCCCTTCACCTTTTGACCTTTTGGGCCTTTTAGCTTTCAGCTTTTGGCTCCTGTGGCTTTTGGCTCCTCGGCCTTTTGCTTTTGGCTTTTGGCTTTTTGCTCTTTGGCCTTTTGCTCCTTCTTCTGGGTAGGACTCAGCTAGGGTGAGATCCTCTCTCTTTGGTGGGAGACTTAGGCTCTTTTGTATGGCCTAAGTTCGGATCAGAGCTAAAGTTTGTTCATTATATTGGAGTGCTGTGGAAGAGCTTTTGTACTATTAAAAGCCTTTTTGGAACGGCACCGGACTCGTGAGTTTTCATCTGTTCTCCAGGCCGTCCTCGGAGGTAGAAGAGAACCTCTGTCCTGACACTGTTGGGGACCCTGGCGGCGTTCCTCAACACGTGAAAGGCAAACACCCTACCTGCTGGACCATCACTCCGGCCCCTGAATAATAATTTTTGTACAGAACTTAATCTTTAAAAAGCCCACTTACCCCCAAAATATTTTGTTAGCTGTTAAGCCCTAGAAAATTTAATATAATGTTACCTTATCTTATACTTTGGAGTAGGATTTTTCCACAATATTTCTTGCCACCTAGAATTATTATTAGAGTATTCCTAATATTTTAGAGAAAGTGCAAGTAAAACAGTAAATGTCAAGCTCTCCTAGTATATTAGAAATACGTACTATTCAGAATTCTCTGCCTGGTATATATGAATTAGGTTCTAAGTAAATATTTTAATTTTAAAACATAGGTAAATTCTTTATAATCAACCCAGGTTTTTATTGCATTTAGAATTTATTTTCATAGTTTCCAAAGAAAAGCAGTTTTTATCAAAACATTATTTATGAGGTAGCATGTCATTTCTTCAAATATGAATGAGAGTTTGCTTGGATAAAATATTATTGGTAAAATCTTCATTTCAGTAAGTGTTTTTTTTATATCTCACCATTGATCCTAGAGAGTCTCATTTGATAGGTCTTCTATAAATGTAAAAGATGCTTCTTCGTATGTAATTTTTTTTTGATCTTTCTCCCTTCTGTATTGTATCTCTGTGATTTTCCTAATTCTAATTAGGATATATCTTGGAGTCTTTTTCTTGGATTATCTTTTAGCTGGTACCCTTCAGCCTTCCTATATCTCAAAGCCTGCATCCTCTAGCTCTGGAAACTTTTCAGCAATGATGTTGTTGACTGTTATTTCCTCAATGATGTTGCCTCAGGGACTACAATGATTCTTATATTTTCCTGTTGAATTCATCTGAGAGCTCTATTGTTTGCCATTGATTTATTTGAGGTCTTTTTTTTTTGATCTTCTGCTGATGCCTGGTGTTTTTTGCATCTCATCTTTAAGCTCACTGTTTCTGTCTTTAGCTGCTGTTACTCTACTGTTGAGGTCACCCATTGAGATTTTAATTTCACCTACCAAATTTTTTTAATGACGATATTAAAAAGATTTCTGATTTATCTTCTCATGATCTCCTGTGTTTTATTGGATGTACCTACTATTGTTTGTTAGAGTTCATTAAACATACAATTTCATCTCTTATCAGAGAGATTATGTTAAAACTATTGTAACAATGTATAATGTCAAAAATGAAAATTGTTTTCCTGATAGATTATCTCAAATGAATAGCAGTAAAAAATAAGTTAAATGTGGATTCATGAAAGTGAAGATGATGAAATATTAGAAACAAACATAATTTTTTTAAACTTTGCTGAAATGGGGGACTAGAAATGGCACTACCAAAGGGGGATCACTTCACTTGTATCACTTGTCTTACCATTGTTCATTGATTTGCTCAAGTGGGCACCAGTAATGTCTCCATATGTCCTATCACATGCTAGTGTAGCCCAAGGGCAACTGTTCGCTCCAGGAACATGAAGAGCCTCAAACCATTCCTTCAGTCATGGGAATGAGGTCTATGATTATTACTGTTTTTTGGCATTTCAATTACAACACAGGTAGTTTGCAAGGCTCTGCTGTGTGGGTGGGATACTCTTGTAGTAGCATCTCATATTGTGTGGGTGGGATACTCTTGTAGTAGCCTATCATCTTGTGCATGTATTGATGAACCGTGCAGCCGCAAAGCAGCTGCACAAAATGGAGAAAGATAAGCTTTTCTGCTGGGTGGAGCTCTGTGCTGTGGAGTCCGGAGGTTGAAAATGGTGGCCCTCATGGTGTGTGAGTTCCTCTGGCTTCTTGAGAGGCTCTGCTGGGATGGTGGGCCAGGGCTAGAACCCACCTTCCCTCCTGGGAACCTCATGATCAGCTGGGCACAGGGAGAGCTGGTTCCAGCTCAAACCCATGTCTCTGAGTCTCTGGATCAGTATACCTGGGCTTGAAATAGATGGCTGTAGAATGGGACTCTGATGAGCAGGGCCGTGATCAGCTCTTTTGCTCTCTGCTGTTATGCTCTTCTGCTCTGACCCAGCAGAAGAGCTGATCACAGCCCTGCTCGTCAGAGTCCCACCCATAGCCGTCTATGTCAAGCCCAGGTATGATGATCCAGGGATTCAGAGACACAGGGTAGAGCTGCTACTGGCTTTCCCTGTGCCAGCTGATCATGTGGCACCCAGGAAGGAAAGTGGGTTCTAGCCCTGGCCCGCCATCCCTGCAGAGCCTCGCAAGAAGCCAGAGGAACACCTACACCATGAGAGCCATCATTTTCAACCTCCAGACTCCACAGTTCGTCAGGAGCTCCAACAAAGGGGATGTAAGATCTAAAGACTTTTTCTGCTTTTTAGACCATGCTCTGCAGTGTTCAGGTGGCTGACCACTGTTCATCACTGCTCAGTTACTCCTGGCTCTGTGATCATGGATCATTCCTCACAGGGTTTGGGGTACCATATTGGTGCAGGAAATTGAATCTGGCATACAAATGCAGGTGTAAGGCAAGTGCCCTGCCTGCTGTAATCTCTTGGGCACACTAAAGAATACTTGTAAGATGGAATAAATTGTAACATGTGAGTATGTGCTGGAAATGATACAGGAGAAAGGAAGAAATGGGTAAAGAAAAAAGGAGAATTTCTGGAGAGATCCTTAAAGATGGAAGGACAAATGAATCTAGAGCATATAAGTAGCATATATAGCCTTAAATGTGAGCATTGGTAGTTCAACCAGAGTTAACAGGAGGGGAAAGTGGAGTTCAACATGCAAAGACAGGAGATGACTAGAGGTTGCAATGGGAAATTCATGGATCTTCCCTTATAAATGTACCTCTTTTTCTTAAGACAGTGGAGCCATGACAATGGTGTGATGGTGACTCCACTGGAAATTTTCAAAAAAAAGAGAATAAAAGTTACAAAGTTTGAACTAAAAATGGAAACATACATTTAGAAGAAATCAAGAAAATACAGCCTAATATATGTATTATAAGATCATTATTGTCTAATCTTACAATAAATTGTGATGTCAAACACTAGAAAATATGAGTCATAGCCATAAGTTCTAGAAAGTAAACATACAAATAGCACTGGCCAGAAAGATTTCTTCTTGCAGTTTCCAACCTCCAGCTTTTGCAGCTGCCATCCCAGAATGCCAAATATTATACCTGCAGAATGCAAAGGTAATAGTAAGTGAACATCAGCTTTTCAGTGTTTCCACCCTTGCACAGTCAAATAAAAAGAAGCCACATATGTTCCCTAAAAATAAAAAATGTCCCATTCTAGGTGCCCTACTTCCAACTTCACTTAACCAACTGTCCTCAAAGACCCCTAATCTCCATCAAGCATGCTTGAATACATTTATTCATTTATTTTTCCACCATAAAGTTTTATCCTTCCTGACTGCTCTGGTATTTCTATCAAATCTAAATGTTGTGACCTACTCTCTTAGTAGAGCAGACTGGGAATAAATCAGAATTTTTTTGTTCTCATTTGGGTACTTTCTCTCTTTCCCCTTTAAGGCACAGTATCTAGACATTGAAATAAAAAAACAATATGCAATTCATATGTTATTTTTAGTAGAAAAAGTGAACTTTGTGGTCTCTTGTTAGTAACAAAACCAGTAAGCTTGTTGATTGCCTCGCATAATCTTTCCCAAAGTGGCGGATACTGCACCCCAGGGGCACTGGAATGACTCAGTGGGAGTGGCAAGAACCTTATGTCTGATTGTGGGGGAATTTCTGTTGATTCACTTAATAACTTCAAGGGGGTTGTTGAGTTATAACAGTTTTTTTCTTTTTTATAAATGTAGCAGACAGAAAGTCAAATAAACTTGAGTATCTCTGGATTGCCAATGAATTTTACAGTAGAAGATATTATATAGTGACCAAAGGATGAATTTGGGGAATATATAGAAATAATTTTTGTTTTTATTGTGGTAATTACAAAATTTTAGTAAAGTTACCCAATCTCTAAATAGTGCATTTGTCTTATCTTAAAACAGGATAAAAATAGTACATGTTTCTTATCTTAAAACAGGATAAAAAACATTTCTGAGATGACATATTTTCTGTCATCTAAGAAAATATGTATATATAACACATTGAACTCAGCATACATGCTTATAATAATACGCTGTTTTCCCTCCAGTAGGCCTTCTTCTGCCCCACAACCTTCAGCTATATTGACAGTGTTTAATATATAATAGTATAAGTAATCTAAAGAAGAACAAAATTTAAATGCTTTCTTTTGCTCCCAGATATCTGAGAACCATTTGTGTGTTTACTAAGCATTAGTTACTTTTTTTTTCTGGCAAAGAATTAGACTTCTATTCTGAATGCAGAACAGATATAGATTTTCAAAAATATATGTATGACACTAATTTAGTGCCATAAAACAATGTTTCCTCAAATTTTAAAAGTTAAAATAAATTTTGACAAAGCTAAATCCCTTTCCTCTACCCCACATCCAAGGTAGAATATTCTGTCTTTCAGTTAAGCTAGTACATACACTGTGCCTAACAAGGTTTTAAAGCAGGGGTTTTGGGCTGAAATATGTACAGAAAGATGACCAGTTCCCTTCCCATAAGCACATAGTGACTCTCAATTTAATTTTCAAATTTCCCTTGCAAATTAAAAGCACTGTTTATAGCAAAGAAGTAAAGTACATGCCAAGAGGTCTCTTTCTAGAAATTGAATGACTCAGATTTTGATAGGTAATTAATTGTTAATAATAAAGTTCATATATTAGCTTTACTTAACTTTTAATTAGTAGAATATGAGTCTCTAGAACATGCAAAAACCCATTAATTTAGACCTAGCATTCACAATTGGGTTAGCTGTGTATATACAGCAATATTTTTAGCATCTAAAACTTCCACCTTAAAGATCAATTATAACTAATAAGATTCAGAAAAAAACCTCTAATTCTCATTTATATTCAATATGTAAACTAAATTACTATTCATTATACATATCTTTCTAAATTTTAATTAATGATACTCATTATAATGTATCTCATATTTATAGAATTGATACTTTAAAAATGATACTAATATAATTTATTTTTATCATTAGTTTCCCCATGAATGGCATAGACTATAGAAAGCTAGAAACCTTTATTCACACAGAGAAGAAACATTTTTAAATAGAGATTTGTCCAAAGTTTATTAGAAAATTTTATCCTTGAGGCCGGAGCGATAGTCCAGTGGGTAGGGCGTTTGCCTTTCTTGTGGCCGGCCCATGCCGCCCGGGTTCGATCCCCCGGCATCCCGTATGGTCCCCCAAACACCACCAGGAGTAAGTCCTGAGTGCAGAGCCAGGAGTAACCCCTGAGCATCACTGGGTGTGACCTGAAAAAATATATATCCTAGAGGTTTTTCAAACAATGCATTTATATGAATCCCCATATGTGGATATGTATTAAGACTAATTGTAATAAATGCAGTCAGAGATATCCACGTATAGCCTAGTACAGGCTATAGCTGTGCATGTAGCTGACCTCTGTTCAATTCATGAGTACTGCCAGGAGTGGTGTGACCCCACAAACCAAAATAAGCATTTAAATTTGGTAAAATAAAAATTTTATTTTAATAATTATTTTATAAAATTAAAATAAGGCCTGTGTCCTATCTTGATTTCTTGTCTCTGTCTTTGCTTGCTTTTTTCACTCTGGAGAAGCCCAGAGTGTGTATATATATACACATATATATACATATATATACATATATATATGTATATATGTATATATATATATATATGTATATATGTATGTATATATATATATATATACACTCACACATATACATATATATTATATATAAATATATACAAGTTATATATTTATATATATATATAATTCCTCTCTTTCTCTCCTGTCATTTCTTTCTAAGCATGTTGATTTCAAAAAAATTATCTTCACTATGAATAAATGAAAACTGAAATCAGAAGTGTACTTGATTTTTAATTTTATTTAAGAACCTTGATTTACAAAGTTATTAGTAACTGAGTTTCAGGCATGCCATGTTCTAGTACCAAGCCCACCAAACTTTCCTCCACCAGACATTCCTCCCCAGTCTTTCCACGTTCTTTCGCCCCACCAGCCGACCGATCTTGACAGGTACATTTTAAAGTTTAGTTGTTGGTCCATTTTGTCGAGCCTGCTGGCCCCGCTCAGGAACTACCGCCGGGCCAGCATACAGAGCCTCACGGGCGGCTGGGGAGGCTGGAACTCGGCTCGCGCCGGGCCTAGCTAACCGTGGAACCCCGAGGAGGGCAGATGGGTTTTGGGAGTGGGCCCGTCGCCTCTGGGGGTCCCGGAAGCAGCCGGATGAGACTCGCCCATCACACTAGCCACCATTTTCGCTGTCCGGATGCTGGGAAACTGCCTCACTACCAGATCAACAGAGCAAAACCAGTTCGAGCCCAGATCGCTTGGCAGCTTGCGGCCATGCGGTCCACTAAAATAGTGAAACAGTGATGTCTTTTAATGCACTGCATTCCACGAAGAGCAGGAAAGTTTGTTGGGAAGGAGATATAAAGAGGAAAGAAATGACGACGCAGAACCTGCCAAGTGGTTGAGGTGCGGGAGGGGGGAGGGAGGTGGGAACATTGGTGATGGGAGATGGGTTTGGGTGGAGGGTGCGTGTTGGAACACTGTAGAACCAAAACTCTACATGAGCATCTTTCAATTAAAAAAAGGTGGAATCTACCACAAACATGTGGGAATCAGAGGTTAGGTAAGACAGAGAAGGGAACAGTGTGCTAATATTTGTCAAAAGTGATAATACCAGCCGAGAACTGAGCATTGAATATAGGAAAAAAGATATACATGATAATCTCTAAATGTATGTATTGCAATCCACAATGTGTAAGAGAAGAGAGAAAGAAAAGAGAGAGAGAGAAGAGATAAAGAACTTGCCATAGAGGCAGGCTAGGGGGGGGGAGGGAAGTGGGGACATTGGTGGTGGGAAATGGGCACTGGTGGAGGGATGGGTGCTGGAACACTGTATGATGGAAACCCAAACATGAACATCTTTGTAAGTGTATATCACATGGTGGTGTAATAAAATATTAAAAAAATAAAGTTTAGTTGTTGTGATTTGGATTTATGCTTTCATGTTGTTGATTCAAAAACCTGAATATAGAGCTATATCACTATTCTACACCACTAATGTGTCCATGATCTTTGACCAGTGCCTCCTACTTCCTGCCCACCCTCTTTTTTTATTTCTTGATTTGTTTTTCTTTTCTGTCCAGGGCTAGAGATATAGTAGAACAGATAGGGCTCTTGCCTTGCACATGGCCAACCTGGATTCTTTCCTGCCATAATATAGTCAATTCTGAGTTCTGCCAGCAACACTTTCTGAGTATATGGCCAGGAGTAAGCCCTAGAACACTGCCAGATATGCTCCCCAAAAAACAAACCAGAAAATATGGAAAGCATATTGTCCTTATAAGGATTAAATTGTTGACATCATAGAAAAATTACAAATGAGCTAGAAATATTTCCTGTCTTCAAAGAATTTGACATTCAACAATACATAGTCATTTTAATGAATGTTAAATATGCTACAGTCATTAGTTTTTCTGTATTTAATTTTATAGTGATAGGCCATGATGAATTCTAGAGGAATTGAAACAGTAGACTCTGTAATTAGAGCAGGGATAAAGACTATTCAGCCAATGGTCATATTAGGCCTGTGAAATTCTGTAGTTTGGGTGGCTCTATCATGACAGACTAATAGGTTGACTACCAGTGGCCCTTTTCTCTGTATTATATAGCCTGAGAATTATGTTATGAGTATCCCAATGACTCTCAGCAGAAAATAGGTTCTTTACCCCGTCCATACTTCCTTTGGTGAGAGGAGATAAGTTTTGAAAAGATACTTGAAAGAATAATTATTTCTATCTACCACCCAAACTCATGCGTTGGACAGTGGAATTGGGATAACTTCTGGTTGTGATAGGATTACTTTGTTTCTATACTTTATTTATTTTTTTATTAAGTATTTTTTTTTTACAATTACAAAGATATACAATTAAAAAGTTCATATTTGGGTTTTGGTCATACAGTGTTCCAGCACTCATCCCGCCACCAGTGCCCATCTCCCCACCACCAACGCCCCCGGTTCCCTCCCCTCACTTAGCCCTCCTCCATGGCAGGTTCTTTATTTCTTTCCCTTTTCTCTCTCTTTCTCTTTTCCTTCCCCTCCAGACTATGGATTACAGAACATACACTAAAAAGGTTGTCATGTGTATCTTTTTGCCTCTATTTAATGCTCAGTTCTAGGTTGGCATTAGTACCCTCGACAATTGTTAGCATCCTGTTCCATTTTCTGTCTTACCTAGCCTCTGACTCCCACACATTTGTGATAATTTCCACCTTTTTAAAAAGTATTTTATTATACCACCGTGAGATATACAAATAAAAAGATATACAATTAAAAAGTTCATGTTTGGATTTTGGTCATACAGTGTTCCAGCACCCGTCCCTCCACCAGTGCCCATCTCCCACCACCAACATCCCGGTTCCCTCCCCCTTCCCCAGCCCACCTCTATGGCAGGGTCTTTATTCCCTTTCCCTTGTTTTGTTCTTATTCCAGAAGCTTTAATTCAGAAAGAAATATTTTTAGCAGAAATGGAATGATGCTTGAGTTTTTTGAAAGAAAGAACTCATCCAAAGTCAAGCAGCAACAAATAAATGATTATACACATAACAGTTCTATCATTTAAAGTAGAAATAATAGAGAGAAATACTTAGTCAACTAGCAAATATATATTATTTTATATAATAATGGACCAATTCCTGATCTGAATCTTTTTTTGTTAAAAATCAATAAATTGAGAGAATAATTGAAGATAATACATAAGCTCACTAAGTTTCTGAGATAATTTTGGTGAACCTGACTCTGTTGTCTGGGGTGGGGGAACATGCGAAACAGCTTTCTAATAAAAAATTAGGCAAAGTCACAAATATAGCATAAAATGTAGTGATGATATCTTTCCACAAAAAATGCCAAGCACTTTTTCTTTTGTATCTGTCAAGGCTAGAGAATGTTCAATAATGGACACAAGCCAAGAGTAGTACTTAATGAGCAACTCAAATTTCCTGTGAAAACTCCAGTGTTATTTGAACAAGGAAACTGTACATTTATTAAATCTGTTGATCTTGGGGGTGGAAGAGTTATTGAGGTAGTGGTTTGGGGCATACCTGGCAGTGCTGAAGGATTATTCCTGGTTCTGTGGTCAGAATATCTAAGAATAGACAGAACATGAGTTGGCTGTTGTACTACCTATGTAACCTGTGTTATCTCTATTTCTCCTCCTTCCTATATTATCTCTGTTGCCCTTAATTTTTTTTTAAATCAAAACCAAGATAAGCTTCCTTGTTATGTCCTTTATACCCTCCTAAAAACGTTTTCTGATCCAATAAACATTATTACTTACTCACTGATACCTCCAAACTGTGTCATATTTTAGTTCTGAAGAACAGGTAAGATATCAAGGTTAGGTTATAAATTCATTATTGTTCTCTTTGCTTTCTCACTAAAGATCAGGGTCTAACTTGTTGGAGGACAGATTTACCTATTCTGGGGAGTTTTGTTGTTTTGCCCACTCCCAGCTTAATCTATTTAAGTCAAGGTTTATTCTAATGAGACCTCTCTTCTATGTAAACACTGCCAGAGGCTGTGGCAGTTACAGAAGTCACCTTGATTGAATAACTTCTGACTTATACTTCTACTAAGACTTCTATGTTTTCTAGATTGGGCACAGATCCTCTTTATACCCACTGTACCCAGCGTGGGACAGTTAGAATTTACCAGGAGACTACAACCCTGGCTACGCTGAGACTATAGAAATACTATAGGAAGGATCATACTAGTTTGCTCTAAGCAGGCGAGTGTGACCCTTTCAGTACACGAGAACAAGATACTCAGAATCATCCTGGTGCAGATAATAATAAGAAGGACCTTGTGGGTACCATCTAGATTACATGAAGCTCATGAAGTTAAGATGTATTACTTTATACAAGCCCCCTCTCTCTCCAGTGTTTTACATAAGAGATAATCTTGGTAGAAAGGATTAGACCTTGGCATAACCTTTGTTTATACCTGCAATAGGGTGTGGCACTACACTCTGTTTAGAGTTCTTTGTTGACATGACCCTCCCGATTGGATTACTTTGGTGTATATAAGGGGCTGACTTGAGGCACCTTCACTTTTTACCTTTTACCATTTGGGCCTTTTAGCTTTCAGCTTTTTGGCTTCTGTGGCTTTTGGCTCCTCGGCCTTTTGCTTTTGGCTTTTGGCTTTTTTGCTCTTTGGCCTTTTGCTCCTTCTTCTGGGTAGGACTCAGTTCAGATGAGATCCTCTCTCTTTGGTGGGAGACATAGGCTCTTTTGTATGGTCTAAGTTCGGACCAGAGCTAAAGTTTGTTCATTATATTGGAGTGCTGTGGAAGAGCTTTTGTACTATTAAAAGCCTTTTTTGGAACTGCACCGGACTCGTGAGTTTTCATCTGTTCTCCCGGCGTCCTCGGAGGTAGAAGAAAACCTCTGTCCTGACACTGTCGGGGACCCCTGCAGCATTCCCGACACTAACTGATGTGTTTTTTTTTTTTTTTTTCTTTTTTAAATTTTTTATTTTTACAATTACAAAGATATACAATTAAAAGGTTCATATTTGGCTTTTTGGTCATACAGTGTTCCAGCACACATCCCGCCACCAGTGCCCATCTCCCACCACCAACGTCCCTGGTTCCCTCCCCCTCCCCTCATCCCTCCTCCATGGCAGGTTCTTTATTTCTTTCCATTTCTCTCTCTTTCTCTTTTCCTTCCCCTCCAGACTCTGGATTACAGAACATACATTAAAGGGTTGTCATGTGTATCTTTTTGCCTCTATTTAATGCTCTAACTGATGTGTTTTCTTCTGCCTTTTCCATGTTCAGAATTTTCCTTTGCATCACATTGTATATATATTATATATATCACATTGTATATATATACATCACATTGTATATATAATATATACATATATTGTATATATAATTCATTTGCATTACATTATATATATATAAATTGTGGTATAATTTATATTTATAAATAATTTGGGGCCCAAACTCAGTGATGCTGAGGCATTATTCCTCCCCACCACTTTGTTATGGGGTTGGTAGTGGTGTTATCTCCAGCAGTGGTTGTGAACTGTATGAAGCTTGTGGGTCATTTATGGATCTCCTGCATTCAAGGGATGTGTACTCTCTTTTGAGCTATCTAATTATTCCTAAGACTTTTAACAAAACTATTTTTTGGTGAGGGCTTGGAAGGTAACATAGAGCACAATGTTTAGAAGCAAATGAATGAAACTGAAGCATAAAAATTGTGATTCACAAGCTGTATTAAGAAAGTAAAGGTCCATTTATATTATTAAAGATCAGTATTCTGCTGTCCAATTCAATTGTTATTTAATCGAACAATGGTAAAATTTGCTTAAAAACCCAGTAAATTGCAGTTGAATTCTGCTATGAACTGACGTATATTCATAAGCACTCTGTTATTTGGGTCTCCTCTGCATAACAGCCAACATTAGGCCACTTCTCGTAACAGCCATGGTTTAATGAGATAAGTGTCCGCTCTCCACCCCAAATGGTCCATGAAGAGGTAGAAGGTGTCTCATGCTAACAGTCATATTAAAAATGCTGCCACTGATTTTCCTGCTACCAGAGGGACTTTGGGTTGGGCATTTCATCTGCCTTCCAAAAGCCTTTGGGTGGGTAGCAGATTGTGTATTTTATAGGACTACAAACTTTAGAAGCTAGGAACATCTTAAAACAACTTTTTCCTCCCTGATCCCTGTGCTTTGATCCTAGAAATATGAAATCAGTGTTGGCAGGGCCTGATTTTCTCTAAGGATCAGGTTAAATCTATTGCAGGCATAGGATAACTTGGATGTAGGGTTTATGGCAGTACGGGGACATCTCTGCTTGCAGATACATCATACCAATCCCTACTGATACATAGCTCTCTACCTGGGTGACTTACTTATTGAGCACTGTGTCTAGGGTCTCTTCTCATAAACAACAGTCTCAGAGGGAATCATACAGAGTCTTTAGTCGGATACAAAAATCTAATTTGGAAATTCTGTCTTAGAGGTATTGAAAATTCTTATTTAGGCCAGGGATGGGATCGGGAGTAGGGATACAGTTTAATCCATAATGGAGAATAAATCTTCTGATTGACAAACTGCATGGTATTTTTCAGTTTTTTAAGCATTTGTTCCCTGATCATTTTATACTGTTCTTTTAATATTAAAAATGTTTATTCCTTAACTTTTTCTCAGATATTGGAGGAAGCTTATAAAAAACACGAAAAAGAAAATATGGTTGGGGCCAAAGAGATAATACAACAGATAAGACATTGACCTAGTATACTGCTGACCTAGTGCTCATCCCCACAACTCCCCTGGTCTTCCAAGTCTGCCAAGAGTGAGACATGAGTGCATAACCAGGAATAAGCACTTAGACCCCAACACAACAAAATAGACAATGTGGTTAAAGATAAATATAAATATGACTAGTAAATAACAATACTTAGCTAAATTAAGATAAACAAGGAAAAGCAGTCATAGAGAAAAGATAAAGACTGAACATCGTACCTGACAGTTAATAAAACAGGTGTGTATCTGAGTGTCCATCTGAACATGGAAAGTCAGTTACCATGTCTCTCCTGGTTCTGAGTCCCAGGTCCAGTTGTGTGCTACTCAAAATCCAACACTTGGAAGACAACAGTTGGTACCAAAATAGCATGCATGAAGGTAGTTGGCTTGCTAGCTCTGTATGTTCCTACCAAGCCCCTCCATCAGCTATTGTGTATTCTTACAAGTATGCAGACTGAAATAACTTGATAGCTCAGAAAACGGAGAGCAGGGTGTATCCAGGGTTAGCAGGCAGAATCTCAGAAGGCTTCAAGGAGAGCCGTTTGGAGATAGCAGTGTCCAGCTTGTGTAGAGGCTGTACCCTAGATAAATATGAGATGATTCTACCTACCCCCAATCTCAGGTCATATGACCTTCACCTTCAGTAGTTGAATTTCTCTGAACTTGCTCACAGGCTTCTGTTCCAGAAGCATCGATGAAGCAGCCTGTGCTTTTATATAAAATTATTAGGATTATTAAGTCCTTATCTAAGAATTTATTGAGCTGTTTGTTGCTTTAGGAGTTGCTGCACAGACACACATGCAGTTGCATGGCCCATAGACTTCAGGATCTAAGGTTTGGGTCAATGAGTCAAAATGGCAAAGGTTGTGGGAGGTGGTCATGGCTTTAGGAACTTTTGGAAGTCCAAAAAACCACCAGAGTTCCCTGCCTGGACATCAGGAAACTGAAATTATTTGAATCCCAGCCTGGGCACTAGGCACCTGAAATTATTGGCATCTCTGAAAAGAAGCAGTGGAGTTGTGAGGCAGTGCTGTTGAGCCCTTGGCATGGCTGTTGTGGTGGGGTTAGGCTGCTTTTTCCTTTAGTCAAAATCAGAGAAGGAGAACCTAAGCAAGTACCTAAAGGAACACCATTTCTAAGATATAGTTTAAGGTTAAGGAAATGAACTATTTTCAAAAGTGTTTGGGGACATTTATACAACAGAATTTGTTACAAATTAACACAAAAGATCCAGTTTTCCTCCTGCCACCCTCCCCACCTGGAAACATTGTGGTGGGATATCTAAATTGGTGGAGAAATGGATATTGGATCATTCGATGACTGAAACCCAATCATGAACAACTTTGTAACTGTGTAGCTCATGGTAATTTTTTTTAAAAAAGAATAATAGAACACTAAAATTTCCTAAACTCAGTAACTAATAGTGTCAACTCAGAGTTGTCATAATAGCACTATAAAATTAAGAAGATATGCGACATTGTTTTTTGTTGTTGTTTTTTGCTTTTTTTAGGTCACACCTGGCAATGCTCAGGGGTTACTCCTGGCTCTGCACTCAGGAATTACTCCAGTCAGTGCTTGGAGACCATATGAGATGCCGGGGATCAAACCGGGGTCTGACTACAGGCAAGGCAAACGCCCTGCCTGCTGGTCTATCTCTCTGGCCCATACAAGACATTGTTAAGGGGAAAAAATTAACACAAAATTTATCTAAATTTAAGAGCTCTAATTGACTTTCATAAATGATTTTTTTAAATGGGCAGAATCTCATCTAACAATTAGGAAGGTTTTGCAAGGACTTGAACTAAAATGAAAGGTTTTCTAGTCTTTCCAGAAATTGGTGGAGTGAGAAATTAGGGGAAAAAAAAAATTACTTCAGGCAGACACCCTCAGGGAAGGCAGAGGGTATCTTCCAGCTCAACTGACCTCAGTAGTGTTCATCTGGAAAGGACATTGATTAGGGAAGGATGAAACCGCAGTTCAGTTAAGTGGTTCAGTCTGGGGTTCTAACCAAAAATGGCTTCATTTCAGAGTTGATTGTTTCCTATCAAAAAATCTGTAAATCTAAGTATCTATGCACATCTATACATTATAACTTTAATACACATGCATACAATAATATTTTATGTTTAACAGAGCTAAATTAAAGCAAAATAAAATAAAGGACAACAAGCACTTATGTAGGCCTAGCTCCAGTTGTCACATGCATTTGTCTGAAATAAAACTGCTGAGAGTTTAAACAAGAATTCAGTGTGTATGTGCTTTCAACTGATCTGGGTGCAAACCACAGCACCAAATATGGTCCCCAACACTAACAGGAGTCATTCTAAGGGTGGTGTCAGTAGTAACTTTTGAGTACACTGATGTGACCCCAAAACAAATAAAACAAATGCAAGAAGAAATCTAATACATGTCTTAAAGGATATTCTGTAGCACAGACTGTAGGAAAGTTCTTGACAGTATCAAAGGTCGCACAAGCATGTTTCATTACTTGTGGTTTGTATGTCTCCTGAAGGCCTAAAGAAATAATTCCTTAGCCATATGAATTCTGCAGAGGCTGACAAATAATTCTGTGGTTAGATTGATAGAAGTAAAAAGAAGTTTACTAATAACACATATTCTTACTATACATAAGGGAAATACTCAGTAACAATGAATAACTCGCATTCTCTTAGGACAGAGGATTTGGGAATAAGAAGGTTAAGACCAGTTAGAAAGAAAACCAGAAGTACATTCCGTAGAGCTATTTAAATTTTGCCTTTTCTATTGATTAAACTATCCCTAAGAGAAGATCTTAAGACAAATGTTTATGCTTATATAAGCTCAAAGGTAATCTCCATTCTTTTTTGTGTGTGTGTGTGTGTGTGTGTGTGTTTTGGGTCACACCCGGCAATGCTCAGGGGTTACACCTGGCTCTGCACTCAGGAATTACTCCTGGCGGTGCTCGGGGACCATATGGGATGCCTGGGATCAAACCCGGGCTGACATAGGCTGGCCGCGTGCAAGGCAAATGCCCTACCCGCTAGGCTATCCCTCCAGCCCCAAAGGTAATCTCCATTCTATCAGGGCCCTTCCCATGTTACCTTTCGCCAGAGACATTTTGGAAGCAGCATGGTTTTGTATCCCTACTTCATACACATGGCCTTCAGAATAACAGCAGTAACTGCAGTGTTCTCTTTCTTCAGTCTTTCAGAAAGGCACTATTATTTCTCCTCTTTGATGCAGTTGCCAGAGGACTAGAATTAAAGATGACCTTGGTGAGTTCCCTGCTGGGCACTGGTTATGGTCTTGCAAAGGCAGCCTCAAGTCTGTCTACACTAAGTCTTCTTGCTCTCAATGGACAGAGAAGTCTCCCCCCAACCCCCCACTATGGAACCTAGGACTCAAAGTGCCCTGGAACTTGAGCCAAGATGACATTTTACTCTTTCTGGTCAAAGGAAAGGAAAGTGAGCACTAATCAGGGTGCTAGGCTCTTTGTATGAAAAAGAATTTAAGGACAAAACAGATCATAGGTCAAATGTGAAATAATTATAAGGTAAGGAGTAAAGGGATTGAGTCTGGTTGCCTTCACAGACTTACATCTGCAGAGTTTAAGGGTGGAATTTCGCAGATGAGCTAACTAAGATCTAAAATATTCATGATTGGGGAGGTGGCTGTACTGGGCAAATTTGGAGGCGGGGATTGGGGCTCCTCCCCGTCCCTCCACCTCCATGTCCCAGCAGGCATGGCTATGAGACTGCAGTCACCACAACCAGCAAAGCTGGGCAAAAGACAGACCAGACCCACAACTGTGCTGGCCTCTATGCGACTGCAACAGTCTTAGATAATAATGACGGTTAGGACCAGGTCCTTCCCAGGATTTTTCACATTTATGCACTGTAATGATAATTGTAGTTGCAACAAACTGAGGAAGTTGATGGGGAATAGGGAATTATAATATCACACTAGAATTCACTATTGAATATACACATGGAGACATATGATAAACTGTAAATATTTGTAGGGTAAGCCACAAAGTGTAAGAGAAAAGAGAGACAAATACAGAGAGAGAGAGAGAGAGAGACAGAAAGAGAGAGTGAGAGAAAAGGTACCTGCTATAGGGCAGGCTGGGGTTGGGTGGGAGGGAGTGTGGGGACATTGGTGGTGGAAATGGGGCACTGGTGGAGGGATGGGTGCTGGAACACTGTGTGATAGAGAATCAATTATGAACATCCTTGTAATTGTATATCTCATGGTGGTATAATAAATTAAAAATGACAGAAAAAAAACATTCACAATTGGGACAGACTGGACTAGTAAACTATGATTTCAAGGGAGAACCTAGGTTACACTGACTCACTGTAATAACAAGTTTGCATATATATCACATGTATCATTAGCATCTCATTATACATCATGAGTTATTTTCAGTTAATAAATAGCAACCTTAATGAGGGCACAGTTGCAATTAGGTTGAGGATTCTGCGTTGAGCATAAGCTAGCCATTGAAACTATTGATTTTCAATTGAGTTCTGTTTTTAATTGAGTTCTATTGAACTATTGAGTTGTCTTTTTTAAATTAGAAGCTAGTTACAGAAAGAATTTCAAGATTGTCAGTTCTAGGCATTTTCTTTGTCAGCGTATTTCTACATCTCAGGGATTTTCCACATTGTCTCTCATACTGTGATATCATTCTAGAAACCAAGCTGGTCAGTAGTGGAAGTAGTTTGGATCAATAAAAGAAGTGAGGCAAGACCTGAGATTGATGTCACTCCAAGGCATTTCTGAAACATCTGTCTCTTTTCTCTCTCTCACTCGTTTTCTCTTGCTCTCACTCTCTCTTGCTCTCTCCCTCTCTCACTCTCTCTTGCTCTCTTTTTCTTCTCTTTCTCTTTTCTTTTACTCTTCTTTTCTTCATTCTTCCCTCCCTTCTTCCCTTCTTTTTTTCATTTTCCTATTTTTCTTTATTTCTTTCTGGCTAGATTGGACACCTTTATAATCATAGGTTACCATGGTTGGTGTCATGTTACTTAATCCTTTGACAAATGAATTCAAGTTTTCAGTCTTTTTATTTTACTTAAATTTCAGTCAAATTTAATATGTTTTTTGAATTTGTAAGGGAGACTTTACAGACCATGTTTTTTAAAATTGGACTTGCTGTCTTCATTGTCATCCAGATGAATTGAGAACTAATACCTATGTTTCTATTGATATGAAGCTTCTTAAACAGTTTTATAAGACCAGTAACTAATACCCATTTGCATTTCTGTGCTTAAATTATTTATATTTTCCAGGTTTGGTGTCAGAGTCAAAACTTGGTTAAATAGATACTAAAACAGAACTTTCTCTAATCTGCCTACATTTTCTCTTCTCGCTATACAGTTAAGCTAATTCTAGGACCATATAAGTAGCTCTATGGACTGAAGAGCATGTTTTGCCTGCGGAATTCAGGGTTGAGTGCAATCAGGAGCCACCCCCTGAGACATGGAGGGTTTGGCCACTCCACAAAAAAAAAAAAAATTTACCCCAATCTTCATGTTTTTATTTGGGCTTTTTGGTTTGAAGTTGCTTCAGCAATGTTTGTAGGGGGCCTTTTCAACCCTTTATTCTATCTCACAGAACTAATTAGTGTAATGTCAAAAAAAATGTACAATGCAAAATTCACTTAAAATGGCCTAATGTATATAAGCAAAGAACGTTAGTGAATTTCTTGAGCTTTAGCTTATTTACTTTTTGTTATAAAGTTTATTCATTCGCAAGATTTAATCAGATCCATTGTTACTCTTTTAACTGCACTTTCTAGAATAGAGGGGATATTTAGAATCCCCTCAGCAACAGAAGATGATTGAAATTCTTGGATTTTTTTTCCTTCTCACAATGAGCAAAGATTTCATTAAGAGATCTAGATCAACAAAAGTTTAAGCTTTTGTCCAGAAATTGAATAAAATTGTCACCACATAAAACGAATTTGCTTGTTAACCTGTTAGACCTATTTTCTTTGGCATGCATAGTATCTTCCGTAATATGATATTTTCTCTCAGCATGTATGTGTTGTGGGGGAGGGGCTGTTACCCAGACGGCCACTGAAAAGCCATCACCTTGTCTCCAGTTTGCTGGCAACAACTTTATCTTTCAATTTTGCTTGTGCATAAATGTTATTGGAATTTGTAAGGGAAATATGAAACTTGTGTCACCAAATGCTATCTCACATTATACATTTTTAATTGTTTAATTTTGGAAATTTAAAAATATTATGGTTTCTTCATCCAGTTAATGAGTTGCAAAGATTTTCAGAATGAATATTCTAGTCCCTTTAACTCTGGGAAATCATTGGGAATATCATGTTCAAAGTACTCAGAGCCATGAGAAATATTTTATCTTAATAAAGAATTTCCTGGGAATGAGTTGCAGACTTGAAGCTCTCAGAGATTAGCTGGTTAAACCAGACACAGGAGGAATAGTAAAAATTATTATTGTGCTCTCAGAAAAGGGATTATCTTAGACAAGAAGAAGAAAAATTTTGTTTTACATTATTTCCAAAATATATTCGTTTGTGACAGACAAGAAATCAATTCCTACCAGTCTGATTGCATACTACAAACTCATCGTTCTTCTCATGGTTATGACCCATTTGTGGGAAAATTAATTTAACAATATAATTGCATTTCAAGTATCATCTCTCAAATTTCTCTTTGTCAAGCACATTGGTTCTCAGAGTGGGTGATACTGGCCCTCAGGGGTTGTTGGAACCTCCAAGGAGGTGATATAAACTTTATTTATTTATTTTTTTCACTTAAAGAAGGCAGATTCCTAAGAGGTTCCTGAGTGATTTGTTTTCTTTCTTTTTTATTTCCCTGAAAGGAGGTAGTGACCCAAATAAGTATGGGGATCTCAGTTCTAACCTAATCACCTGATTCCGTTCAACAACTTTATTTGCTATTTTAATTTCAGCTGTGTATGTCTCACAGCTCAGAGTCTTCTTTGTTTGTCTTTCTCTAATGAGTCTGGCATAGGCTCAATCTTCCTTCAGATGTTTAGGATATTTTGTCCCTTGTGATTTGTCTATAATGGCAGGGTCAGTGATTCATAGTCAAGTTATTATTCTTGCTATTTTCTTGTATGCATTCTTCTGTTTCTTATAGGGACTGTGCTAAACACATCATTCCAACTCATGTTTTTCCCTTCTGAATTTAGTTATCATCTAAATGCGAACTTTGTTATGGTTAGGAAATGTAATCTTTACTCCAAATGCCCTCAAAGCCACAACTAAGCCAGAAATTCCTGTTGAATGAATAATTTTCCTTAGCCCTCTTCCTTGATTTTTATTTTTTGCATAGGGTTATTGTGGTTTCCAAGAAGCAATATCTCAAAACCTTGTTGAAAATAAATTAAACCTTTGAAAAATGTCATTTTCTTCTTTTTACTACTCAGAGATGTGTTTGTTGTGATTTCTTGGAAACCTAATAGGTTATTTTAGTTAAGCTAGGAGGTGTGTGTGTGTGTGTGTGTGTGTGTGTGTGTTTGTGTATTTATTTACTGTACGCATATTGCCCTCATTGATAAGGCTAAATAAATTGATATCAAAATAAACTTTCTTCAGGTTTGATAAGGATATGAATCTTAAGTTAAAATAATTCAGTTGGTTTCTTCAGCTGTCATCTGGCTTGGAAACATTTACTATGCAAATTCAGAGAGATTACTGCCCAGGAAAAGCGAAGAGAAAATGAGAGTTGAAATTGGAAAGTTCGCTCTGCAATGAGGTTTCTGTTTCTTGTTTCCCAGAACCATGGGGAGCCATGTCTGGGGCCTGACACGGCTGCTCTTGTCTGTCAGAACCAGTCCCTGCTGTGTCCTTTTCACAGAAGCCTTCTGCTCAGTGTGCTTTCAGCAACCAGAACCTTTGGACAGGCATCATTTGGCTTGAAATGGATCTTTGGACTGTCCCATAGTGAGTCACCTTGAAATGCCCCCTGTTGGTAAAAGAGGTGGGCAAATTTCCACCTCTGTTTCTCAGTCACTTCTGCAGACTATTAGACAAGCGAAATGCAGTTTTTTTTTCTGGAATCTTATTTCAGGTTCTTTTTAGCTGACTTTCCTCATCATTTGTAACATGGATCCTATAATGATGCATGTTTCTCCCTGTTTAGATCTTTTCATAGGCCTGTTAGAGAGGGAGGTTGCCCCTAAAGTATTAAGCATCCAATCTCTGTTTAACTCCTCCATTCATGTTAAGTATGACTGACTTGCAAGAAGGTGAGCTGTTACATACACACACTCTACAGTGAATGTTGTCCAAGAACCACTCAAATGGGAGGTATTTAGGTGCAGGAATCCATGACTTTCAGGAAACATGTAGCTCCTCTTAGTTTAGCATCAGTTGCAAAGTTCTGGGCCTGTGGTGGAGAGAGGTAAGTAATTAGCCCAGAGTCAACAGTAGACACTAGCTGGGCTATAGGTGATCCTGTGATGTTTTGATTCTCTCGACATGTTTTGATTCAACCCACATGAATATTTCAGTTCAATCTACCTTTAACTTTGCAAGTTTTTAAATTTGTTTTGGGACCACATGCAGCATTTCTCAGGACTTTGCCCTCAGGGATCATTCCTGGTAGAGATTGGGGAATATAAATAAGTGCTACTGGGGTTTGAACCCAGGTCAAAAGTGTACAAGGCAGGTTCTTTACAAATGCATTTGAGAAATATTTTATTAGAAAATGAATACTAAATGAAACAGTAATCATTGTTTAACTCTTTAAAAGGAAAAAATCAATTTTTGTTAATAGTCTGTCAGGTAAATGTTTTAGTGGGGCTTAATTGTTTAACACTTGGCGATGAACCTATGTGTTTTTAAAATAATACCTTATTTTTTTATGAAGTGCATTCAACAATTGAGATAAAAGAAGATGAGGAAAGAACATATGTAATGAAATGTAAATGACATTTCCCTCCTTCCAGTGGGTTTTTTTAAAATTTTTTATTATACCACCGTGAAACATACAATTACAAAGGTGTTCATAATTGGTTCTTGGTAATACAGTATACCAGCACACATCCCTCCACCAGTGCCCCATTTCCACCGCAATGTACCCCACCCACTCCCGCCCCAGCGCAGGCTGCCTTAATAGCAGGTACCCCCGTTTCCTCTCTTTCTCTCTCTGTCTATCTCTCTGTCTCTGCATCTCTCTCCCTCTTATTTTGCACATTGTGGCTAGCCCTGCAGATATTTAGAGTTTATCACTTAAGTCTCTTTGTATATATTCAATGGTGAGTTTTAATCTGCCATTACCGTTTCCCATATTTAGTAAAACACTGGTATCTATTTATGTCCTATTAATGAATGCAGTCATTCTATATCTGTCCTTTTCCTTATGACTAATTTAACTCAGCATGATAGTCTCCATGTCCATCCATTTGCAGGTAAATTTCATAATTTCATCTATTCTGACAGCCGCATAGTATTCCATAGTGTAGATGAACCACAGTTTCTTTAGTCAGTCGTCTGTTCTCAGGCATTTAGGTTGTTTCCAGATTCTAGCTATAGTGAATAGCGCAGAGATGAATAAAGAAGTACAGATAGTGTTTCTGCTATGTGTTTTTCGATCTAGGGTATATTCCCAGGAGTGCTATTGCTGGATCAAGTGGGAGCTCAATATCTATTTTTCGGAGGAATGCCCATATTGTTTTCCAAAAGGGCTGGACCAGTCAGCACTGGTTGCTTTAGCTATTCGTGAGGTTTTATTATTACATACAAATTTCAGGAGTGTTTGTTCAATTTCTTTGAAGAACATCATGGGTATCTTTATAGGGACCGCATTGAATCTGTATAAAGCTCTAGGGAGTATTACCGCTTTGATAATGTTAATCCTTCCAATCCTTGAGCAAGGAATGTGTCTCCATTTCCTCAGGTCTTCTTTTATTTCCTGAAGTAACGTTTTGTAGTTTTCTTTGTAGAGATCCTTTACGTTCTTTGTCAAGCTGATTTCTAGGTATTTGATTTTCTGCGGCACAATTATGAATGGGATAGTTTCTTTAATGTCCCTTTCTTCTTTTTCGCTGTTTGCATATAGGAAAGCCATTGACTTTTGGGTATTGATTTTGTACCCTGCTACTCTACTATAGGAATGTATTATTTCTAGGAGCCTCTTGGTAGGGAGTTTCGGGTTTTCCAGGTATAATATGTCATCTGCAAATAGTGATAATTTGGCTTCTTCCCTTCCTATCTGGATGCCCTTAACGCTCTTTTTCTTCCCTGATTGCTATGGCAAGTACTTCCAGTACTATATTGAATAGAAGTGGTGAGAGTGGGCAGCCTTGTCTTGTCCCTGGTCTTAAGGGGAAGGCTTTCAGTTTTTACCCATTGAGAATGATGCTTGCTGTGGGCTTGTAGTAGATGGCCAGGATTATCTTGAGGAAGGTTCCTTCAATCCCCATTTTACAGAGAGCTTTCATCATGAACGGGCATTGAATCTTGTCAAATGCCTTCTCTGCATCTACTGATATGATCATATGGTTTTTGTTTTTCTTTTTGTTGATATGATGTATTATGCTGATTGACTTGCGGATGTTGAACCATCCTTGCATTCCCGGGATGAATCCCAACTTGGTCATGTTGTACAATCTTTTTGATGACTCTTTGGATTCTATTTGCTAGTATTTTGTTGAAGATCTTAGCATCTGTATTCATCAGGGAGATTGGTCTGTAGTTTTCCTTTTTTGTGGCATCTTTGTCTGCTTTGGGTTTCAGGGTGGTATGTGCCTCATATAAGCTATTTGGGAGTGTTTCTGTTTCTTCAATTTGCCAGAAGAGCTTAAAAAAGAATTGGGAGTAGGTCCTCTTTAAAGGTTTTGTAGAATTTACTGGTGAATCCATCTGGACCTGGGCTTTTGTGGGGGGGGAGACTTTTTTTTAATTTTTTATTTTTACAATTACAAGATATACAATTAAAAAGTTCATATTTGGGTTTTGGTCATACAGTGTTCCAGCACCCATCCCGCCACCAGTGCCCATCTCCCACCACCAACGTCCCTGGTTCCCTCCCCTCCCCCAGCCCCTGCTCCATGGCAGGTTCTTTATTTCTTTCCGTTTCTCTCTCTTTCTCTTTTCCTTCCCCTCCAGACTATGGATTACAGAATATATATAACGGTCATCATGTGTATCTTTTTGCCTCTATTTAATGCTCAGTTCTAGGTTGGCATTAGTACCCTCGACAATTATTAGCACCCTGTTCCATTTTCTGTCTTACCTAGCCTCTGACTCCCACACGTTTGTGATAATTTCCACCTTTGACCAGACCTCCTGATACATGTTTCACTTGACCTTGGATATTGGTATCTTAATATGTACATATATATTTATGTTATGCAGATAAATGCAGTCATTCTGTGTCTGTCTCTCTCCTTCTGGCTAATTTCACTCAACATAATCTTCTCCATGTCCATCCATTTATAGGCAAATTTTATAACTTCATTTTTCCTAATAGCTGCATATTATTCCATTGTGTAGATGTACCAAAGCTTCTTTATCCAGTCATCAATTTTCGGACACTGTGGTTGCTTCCAGATTCTGGCTATTGTGAATAATGCTGCTATGAACATGAAAGTAGGGATGGTGTTTCCGCTCGTGTATTTTTGGTTTCCCAGAGTAGATTCCCAGGAGTGGTATGACTGGGTTAAATGGGAGTTCAATTTCTAGTCTTTGGAGGAATGTCCATATTGTTTTCCAGAAAGGCTGAACCAGCCGGCATTTCCACCAACAATGGATGAGTGTCCCCTTTTTCCCCACATCCACGCCAGCACTTGTTGTTCTTGCTCTTTTGAATATGTGCCAGTCTCTGTGGTGTAAAGTGGTATCTCATTGTTGTTTTGATTTGCATCTCTCTGAGAGACTTTTGATTACCGATTCTATTTCCTCGATGGAGATAGGTTTGTTAAGGTATTCCAGATCTTCTTGTTGCAGACTTGGGAAGCTATAGGAATTCAGGAATTTGTCCATTTCTTCTAGGTTCTCTTGTTTCGTGGTATACAGGCTCTCATAGTAATCTCTGATGATCTTTTGAATTTCTGTGGTTTCTGTTGTGATGTCCCCATTTTCATTTCTGATTCTATTTATTTGGGTTCTCTCTTTTCCTTTTCTTACAAGTCTTGCAAGTGGTTTGTCAATCTTGTTTATTTTTTCAAAGAACCAGCTTTTGGTTTCGTTGATCTTCTGGATTGTTTTTGGCATTCCATCTCATTGATTTCTGCTCTAAGTTTTATTATTTCTTTCTTTCTGCTTGGGTTGGGCTCCTTTTGTTGATCACTCTCTAAGACCTTAAGTTGTGAAGTCAGACTGTTTATGATGGCCTTTTCTTCTTTTCTGATGAATGCTTGAAGAGCTATGAACTCGCCCTTAACACTGCTTTCACTGTATCCCACAGGTTCTGGTAATTTGTGTCTTCAGTCTCATTTGTTTCCAGGAATCTTTTGAAATTCCTCTTTGATTTCTTTTATGACTTGCTGGTTGTTCAGCAGTGAGCTGTTTAGTTTCCAGGTACTTGGTATTGGTCTCCGTTTTTGTGTACAATTAATTTCTATTTTCAGTGCCTCATGGTCTGAAAAAATAGTTGGCACAATTTCTATCTTCCTGATTTTATGGAGGTATGATTTATGGCTTAGCATGTGATCTATTTTGGAGTATGTTCCATGTGCCCTGGAGAAGAAAGTGTATTCAGCTTTTTGAGGATGAAATGCCCTGTATATGTCTACCAGTCCTCTTTCTTCCATCTCTTCTATTAGGGCCAGTATTTCCTTGGTAAGTTTCAATCTTGTTGATCTATCCAGGGTTGACAGAGCAGTGTTGAAGTCCCCAACTACAATTGTGTTGCTTGTCAATGTCTTCTTTGAAGTCTATTAGTAGTTGTTTTAGGTATTTTGCTGGCCCCTCGTTGGGTGCATATATGTTTAATAGCGTGATTTCTTCCTGATATATGCATCGCTTGACTATTAAGAAGTGACCTTCACTGTCCCTTCTGACCTTCTTCAGCCTGAAGTCTATGTCGTCAGATACCAGTATGGCTACCCCACCTTTTTTGGATGGGTTGTTTGAGTGAAGGATTGTTTTCCAGCCTTTTATTTTGAGCCTGTCTTTGCTCCGATTGTTCAGGTGTGTTTCTCCAAGGCAGCAGAATGTCGGATTCAATTTTTTGATCCATTTTGCCACTCTGTGTCTCTTAACTGGTGCATTTAGACCATTGACATTGAGAGAGATTATTGTCATGGGATTTTGTGCCATCTTTCTTTATAGGTTGGTTGTTCTTTTTGGGTTATGTCTCATCTTATAGTAGATCTTTCAATCTTCCAGTGGTTTTTCCTAATGACACTTAACCTGGGCATAATAGGGACACATGCTGAACAATTTTTTTTCTAGTCATCATCAATGCAAAAAAAAAGTTTTCTTCATTTGTCAATATATGGATTTGGACAATTCATGCTACATGAACAGTGTCCAGCAAGGCCTTTTCTACTAACTTATCCCCTGACTTTAAACATTTTAGTTATTACTAGGTGTCATGTGTTATTCTAGGTACTCACCTTTTAGTAATTCATATAGCATTACGGAGAGTCCTTTTTTATCAGAGACACTGATTTGCAGAGTACAAATTTAAATTATCAAAGTCCATCTTTGAGAATATAATAGAACGTTGGACTAATTTTTGTACTAATTACACAATATCATCAGGGTAATTTTTTAAATGTTTTGTATATTATCATTATCTTAAGAGGATAGTAGAGGACCATCCTTTCAGTGATACAAATGAGAAACAATGTACTTCAATCATTGACATTGCCTAGCATTCTGGATGTATTATGCAAGTCAATGTACTTATAAAACAGTGGATTTCTGCAATCTATCTTTGGCATTTAAAATAGATCAAACTGAGAGAAAGCTTTAATATCTATTATGGAGTGAATCTGGTGTCCTCTGAAACTTAACAATGGGAAGGGAGCCTTTAAGAGGTAAGTAGGTTTAAAAAAAAGAGGGAAGTAGGTTTAGAGGTTAACATTTGGGGAGTGGGGTACCTGGCAATGCTCAGGAATTATTCTGCCTCAACACTCAGGGATTGCATCTGGTTGTTTTATGAGACTATCTGGGTGGACATATACAAGATGAACAGTGTTCTGATGTTCTCTCTCCATAGAGAGACATTTCTTAACTGCATGTAAAATGCTTGTTATGATGTTGTACACTAACATAATAAATAGGGTTTTATAGAAAATATTTTCTAATGTGGTTTTATTTTTATTTTAAATAGATTTTTTTTTTTTTTGCTTTTTTGGGTCATACCTAGAAATACTAAGGGCTTACGCCTGGCTCTGCACTCAGGAATTACTCCTGGCAGTGCTTGGGGGACCATATGGGATGGCAGGGATTGAAATTGGGTCGGCCGCATGAAAGGCAAATGCCCTACCCACTGGACTACCATTCCAGCCCCTTTAAATAGAATATTTTATATTTTATTAGTAAGTGTTTGATTTTTATTAGCAAATGTTTGATTTATAAGTCAGTGTTACATGCCCACAAAATAAAAATTTTCTCAGGTATAAAGAGGTCATGGTTGAGAAAAGTTTTAAGAAGTCCTGGTTTAGATGAAGTCATGAGTTTGAAATCCTCTCAATGGAATTAGTGTCTTTAGAAGAAAAGAATGAAATGCTAAACTATTGCTACTCCCTACTTCCCCAGTACCCTTGATACATATAAGAGAAAACAGCAAAGTGAAGTCATATGATTCTGAAAGTCATCTGACTCTGTAACACATTTCAGATTTTTTAGTTATTAGTACTTTGAAAATTAAATGTCTAATACTAGGCATTTAAGTGCCTAGTATTTGATAGTGTTTTTATTGTAGATGAGCTGACTAGAACACTAGATTATCAGATTTGATGAGGATGGGAATAGTACTTAAATTATAATTGAATATTATCTTAAGTATAAAACAAAAGAAAATTGGTAAGAAAAAGCATTACTCATTGATGCCTATTTTCTAGAACATGTTGATCTACAAAATAGGCTTTACTAGATGTTGAGAAAATTTTACAGCTGGTTTCTTGATCATTGGTCAAAGTTTTTCTCTCTTCAGGTGCCCAAGAGATAGTACAATGGGTAGGGTATTTGCCTTGATACAGTTGACCAAGGTTTAATCCCAGCTACAAGAGGTCTCCTGAGCCTATCCAGGAATAATCTTAGAGCACAGAACCAGGAGCACTGAGCACTCATGGGAATAAGCTTAGCCACTGTCCACTTCTCTTGCTCAATAAAAGTTATCTCCTGGTACACCAGACTGTGAAAGTGGAAGTTTTATTCTCCTCTTAATTCCTTTTTATTTTTACTGAGTCAGGTTATTATTTATACCTGCCCAATAGTAACCAGCACAGGTCGGTGTGTCTGTGCTTTGTTATTATACTTTTGGTCTGGAAATTCTTGTCAAGTAAATATTCTTTTAATGACAGGAGCCTTTTTCTAGTATTATTGAAGCCAGGTCACAGACACAGTTGGCCATCACTTTACCCTTAATCAATCGTCTTAACTATTTTATGTTTTTTTTTATCTAATTGTTAATTCGTGGACTGAGCTAATACCTTGCAGTCAAGCAGATTTTTATGACTCTGTGTATAATTTCTGAACAAATAGGTTGTATAATGGAAATGAAATCGCTGACATTGTGCTTTCTCTAATGGCACGAGTGGACTCAGTAATACAACTGCATTTTTACTGTGTCATTACATCAGCATATTCATATGAAGCATGGATTGAAATATAATTTAGAAGTGCGATGTCAGTACCTGAATCAGGTAGATAGACTATGAAAGATTATACAAGCAAATAGATAAATGCAAATGATCCAGAAATGGAACTGACTCACCAAGACCTCTGACAATTTAAACAAGGCTGTCAGTTTTTACAAAAAAGTGTCTCAATCAGGCTTTTGAATAAAGTATTTCCTCTAAGTTCAAATCCAAATTTCCTTTTACTTAAAATATTAGGATAGCTGTAACAGACTTGTCTTCTAGCCTAAATCAAAGGAAAAAACATTTCTTATCTTTATAGTTAATAAAGGATAATTTGGGGTGTTTGCATATTGAGTAATAATGTTTCTTAGAAAACTAAGTATTATGATTAATACCATTGGTCTTATTTATCCTTTTTATAATTTAACCTGAATATATTCTTTTTTCAAGAGAAGAAGAAAATGAAGGCCATTTCTCTCTTTGCCAGTATTTACTATATAGCATCCGGTTTTAGGATAAGTCCTTCCTTAGGACTTGCAGGTACTCAGCCCTTCCTAGGAGGACTTATTCTGAAAGCTCACATGTAATATTAGCATACATAATAGATTACTACTGTAGTGAGAAAATGTGAAGTGACTTAGTAATTAACTTCATCTTGTGTATAGTTTGCTTTATTAGTGTCTTGTCTCTTTCCTGATCTGCCCCTATCCAAACTTTATTGCTTGCAAAGAACTAAGTTGCTGGAGATATAGTACAGTGTGTTATGAGATTACCTTTCAAACTACCAATTCATGTTCATTGCCTGGCACCATGTTTGGTCTCCAGAGCTCCACAGGGAGTACTCTCTGAGCACAGAATCAGGAGTAAGCTCCAAGGCAGCTGGGTATGGCCCAAACACAAAGGAAGAGAAAAGTGAGAACTAGGTAGGGCATAGTATAATACTGAAATATCAGTAACATTTTCTTAATAGTGAGAGGTAATGGGTAACTGCAAGAAATAAAATTACCTTAGCTAGGGAAAATAATTTCTAAATGACTTTAATGTATCATTTCAGTATTTGAGGGTATCAGCCCCCACCAGAATTTTAGGCATGGCTTCTTTGGGTTAGTAATACTCTTCCTTCATTTTCTTCCTTCATTTCCAAGCTCTTCATCCACTCTTAAGTTTCTTCTTGTCAGCTAAACTCTCAAATATTGTTTTCCTACTATGTTTGAAATATTCCCATCTGTAGTAATGGACACAGTGCCTCACTTAGGCCTCATGTTTTCTCTCCTTCCCTGTCTACTCCATCAGATTTAAGGGAGAGATTTATAACACTTAGATAAATGTTGTTTTATTAACATGACACCCACTGAGGTATAATAAATAAGTATTGGTTTTTCACAAAAAAATTTTTTTGCATTTAAAAAAAATTAGTTCTTTACTCAGATGATTCTCTAGGTAGAATAATGCCTTGAACTCTCATTCATTCTGTGTAATAAGTTTTCCTGTCTTAGGTGCTCTGTTGGAGCAAGCATAGCCGTGGGAACTTAGAGCATGGCTTATATCTGTCCATTCATTAACTTGCTCAGTGATTTTGAACAAATTATCACATCCTGATAACCGTCACGAAACCTACATAATGGAGCATACTAGAAGGTGAATACAGCACTTTCAAGAGGACCATGAGCATTGTAGATGCATGATAAGTATGGCAACTATCGATTACATGATTTTTAATTTAATAGGAACTTATACTGAAGGCATTTGAGATACAACTAAGGATCCCTTTTTTCTTCACAAAAGAGGAAGTTCAAGTTTAGAGATGTCAATTGTCCAAGACTTCAATAGTCAGTACTGGGGTTAGAATGTAGGATTAAACATGGTTTCATTAGTGCTGCTGATTTTATACCTGCTATCAAATCCCGACACTATTCGAAAATGTAGGCATGCATACGCTGCCTGAGCTCGTATGCTGCTTGTGCACAAATGGCCAAGCGCATGTAGCACCGAGCACATGAGGCACCCAAGCTTGAGGCACCCAAGCACATGCTTCCCCGCACTCTCCTCTTAAGATGTGTACTTTCACGTTTTCATATCTAATGCTGGGGTGCATGTACTGGAGTTCCCTCCATCCTTGAAGGAGCTTGTGTTCTCACTTGAGCAAGTTTCTCTCTCTCTCCCTTCTCTCTCTCTCTTCCTCCCTTTCTCTCTCTCTCCCTCTCCCTCCTCTCCCTCTCTTCCTCTCTTCCCTCTCTCTCTCTCTCTTTCCCTCTCTTTCTCCCCTTTCTCTCTCTTCCCTCTCTCTCCCCCTCTCTCTCTTCTTTCTTTCTCTGTTCTCCCTCCTTCTCCTTCTAGAAAGCCTCCAAATAGTCCATTTGCTTCACTTAAAAACAAAACAAAACAAAAAATGCTGGCTTCTTACTGTTCTCATTTCTTCACACACTAATTTAGAACAAATCATCATTTTTCTCTCACATCCTTTTTTCTCATAGAAGAGAACATTTGTCCTATTATCTCTTTAATTATAGCCTATTAAAGTAACTGGTCTGTTGCTCACTGATTAGCTTCTTTTTGTACTTTTCTTTTTTCAAGTTACCCTCTCTTTTACATCTTGCATATTTGCATTTCTGCACTGCCAATGCACCCCCTCCCTCACTCTGAGGAATACCAACTAATTTTACCTTCTTTAAAGTCTTCTAACACAGATTTCACTGAAATGACCCTCCTCTAGAATCATGTATTCTTATATTTTCTAATATTTTCTAGCTCAGGATTTAAAATGTTATTATATTTTGTTCATTTATTTCCATCACAACTAAAAAATGATTAGGCAAGTGACAGACTACAGCCCCTTTGGAGGATCTGGTTTCAACATTTCCCTTTCATACTAAAAAAATAGGGAAAATTCATCAACAATCTTCAAAAATGAAAGTAGGGGCCGGAGCGATAGCCCAGCGGGTAGGGCATTTGCTTTCCACGTAGCCGGCCGTGCAGGCCTGGGTTCGATCTCCGGCATCCCAAATGGTCCCCGAGCACCGCCAGGAGTAATTTCTGAGTGCAGAGTCAGGAGAAACCTCTGAGCATCACCGGGCATGACCCAAAAACGCAAAAAAATAAACCCAAAACAAAAACAAAACAAAAATGAAAGTACTTTTATCCCAAACTAGATTTCATACTCCCTAAATTTCCGGTTTCCGTTTCAGTTGCTATATTTCTACTTATTTTTTCAGCAGTTATTTTATTTTTTTTTACTTTTTTTTTGACTTTTTTTTTTTTTTTGGGGGTTCACACCCGCCAATGCTCAGGGGTTTCTCCTGGGTCTGCACTCAGGAATTACTCCTAGCGGTGCTCGGTGGACCATATGGGATGCCGGATATCAAACCCAGGCCGGCATGGGCTGGCTGGCGCAAGGCAAACGCCCTACCTACTGGGCTATCGCTCTGGCCCGCAGCAGTTATTTTAAATATAAGTCATTTTAATTCAGAAAATATTTAATGCACATGAGGTAATATGTAATTGACTCTATTTGAAATATTATAAAGTCTGCAAATTTTACATATCTGCTTTTAATTATAAAGCAATACAAATTAAGAAATAGTCAAAGTTCTATCCAATCCCCACTGCTCACCTTTCTCCAAGATCAACTATTAACTTGTAATTGCCATTGTGATCTAATCATGTTTGATGGAAATGTATACAGTACACACATAAGCCATAAATAGCAGTGATGAGTAGTAGTTTAGAGACAAGTTGCACTATCATATTGTAATACCGCTTTGTATTTTTCCTTCTTTCCATATTTTATATTAGAATTGTTTGTTGAAAGATGCATTCCTATTCCAAAAATTTAAGCTAAGCAGGGTTTCATTTAATGAATATCCCTAACTCATTCATCACATCATCTTCTTCAGCCAAAAAGAATCATGCCACAAGAGTGTTGCTAGATCTGATTCTTCTTCCATCATGCAAGAAATTCTCTAGGCTGACTGCCTTAGAAAAATTGTGAGTTTGCTTGTATGAATACCGTAAACCCAGCTGCCTATTGACAGATTGGTTTCCATAATAGCTTGCATTTCCACATGCAGTACGATTCCCAAATTGTTTTCCTTATTAGCTACTTGAATGTCACCAGATCTTAATTTTTAATTTGGTTTTGGTTGCTTCATTTTTTTTACCATATCCAGAAGTGCTCAGGATTTATTTGTGGCTTTGTGCTCAAGGATCACTCTTGGCAGGATTCAGGTGATCATAGGGATGCTCTGGACTGAACCCGTGTTGCCTTCATCAAGACAAGAATCATATCCACTGTAATATTACTGAGTGCATAATTTGATTTCTACATAAAATGTCTTCACACTTTAAGTATGAGAGATGTATTTTAATCTAAATGTGAGCCTTATCACATTGCTAATTATAAAACAATCAAGACTTATTGAAAAATTGATTCTTTTCAGTGTTTAACTCAGGACAAGTCTGTGGTGAGTGTATGGCTTATTGTATTATTACAGAAAGTGTTCAAAAAGAAGGCTATACAACAAGAGCAAGAACCAGTTTGATGGATCTTCGATTGGCCAAATGTAGAACAAGTTAAACACCAAAATTAATGGTCTTGATGTATTGTTCACATTGGGGAAATAAAATATGCTGGTACTAAAACATAAATAGCAAACATTAAATACACCAAGGATGATAGAAACATCCATTTTGTAAGAGTCAAAATTATACAGACATATATCATTGCTGAATGCCAAAAATAAGTTAAAGTTCACTGAAAAATAGAACTATTGAGTAATTTCACAATATCCTACCATAGATTATTCATGAATTTTTATTTTTTTTTATTTCTGAATCACTTCTGGTAGTGCACAGACTTACTCAGGCTCTGTGCTCAAGAATCACTTATGATGATTCCTTTGGGGGCCATTTAGGGTGCCGAGGGTCATATCCAGGTCAGTGTGTGTGCAAATCAAGTGCCCGCCTGCAGCATTATCTTTCTGGCTCTTAATCATAAATCTTAAAGGGATTCAATTTTTTAAAAGCAAAGAATTTTTTCCAGTAACCCCTTCACTAAGTTACTAACTTCCTAGAAGTAATCCGTTCAGAATTTATACAATACCTATGCTGCAAGGGGTTGGTTCCAAATTGACATCAGTGCCTTTTGAACTTATGCTTGGAGAAAGGCATTATGGGTCATGTATATGAAATGTGCACAAAATCACATATACTGAATTGAATGATAAACAGAAAATTCCAAATTGAGGAAAATGCTTTAAAGTTGTACTCTTAAAATAGTAAGGGCATGAAAAACCAAAGGGCGGAGCAGCTCCAAGTTGAAAAGATAAGACACTGTGAAAACAGCAGTGAAAGTGAGTGCAAACTCTATTCATGATATTATGCCATCAATGTTACATCCCGTCCTTGTCAATGTTTTGGTGAGAGAAGTATTTAAGGTTTAGAGTCATGATTCCTACAACTTATTCAAATGTCTTAGTCCCAAAGAGCAGATTTGTAGTATACCTATTTTATTATATTACAAATATTTTGTACATATCTGACTTTTTGTACTTTTATCTTGACCAGTCTTGGTAGCATGGATTTCATGATTTCAAAATAGTACTATTAAAGTATATTTGGGTTTTAGTTAAATTGCATAAATATAGTTTAATTTGGTTGAAACTGACTTTATGATATGGTGTCATTTTATGAAGAATCAAGATAATGCCCTTTATTGGGTCTTTTATATAATAAAGGTTTGTCATTATTTGATATATTATTTTTTGCCTTACTAAGTATGAAACTTTATGTTGTTCAGGATAATGTATTTGATAGTATATAGCAATTAATGACAACAGAATATAAAACTTTGTTTTCTTGTATTACAAACTCAGCAATGCTCTGGGGTAAATCCTCGCTCCGCACTCAGAAATTAGTCCTGACTGTGCTCAGGAAACCATATGGCATGCTGTGAGTCAATCCCAGGTGTGGGTCATGTGTAACGCAAAGGGTTCTACCTGCTGTATGATCTTTGAAGCCCCAACACTTAAATTCTAAGAGTACAGCTGTGAATCTTCAGAATTAGCTACACAGTCAAACATTATTTTTTTGGATAACATCGTATTTCCCCCTTAGCTTTTAACTCCTTGTACTTAAATGTTTGTTGTTGTTCCCCTGTTCTTTGATGTTGTGATAACAATGGTTACTTGTGATATTACAAGCTGAACATTTGTTATCGTGCTTGCACATAGCCTCAGTGCTCGCTGGAAATTATACACTTTGATTTCTTAATTTAATATCAGAAATTACATAGGTGTTTTCTGGGGTTTCTACCCCATTGTGTGGCTTGTGCACATTCCGGTTGAAGTGCTCATCAGTCCTTGCTGTGGTGCTCAGATTTATGGTTGCTAGGGTTGAACTCCCTGACATGATGATAGTACATCTTTAGTAGCAAGTGGTTTCTGGAGCCATATACATTCAGTCACAATACAAAATGATTGAATGCATATGCTCACACACACACACACACACACACACACACGAATATAGTGATCACATTGGTAGCACCTGGGTTCCAAGACTAGAGATGCTGAACTCTCACTCAATGCATGTGAACAGCACTAAGGATCCAAATCTTGGCCTCATGCTTACAGAGCAGGTGCTTTTTGACATCAAGTTGTTCTCTGGTTCGTTAATATTTTTAACTTACTGTGCTAGGTAAGAGCTATAGTCAGTGTTGGTCCCTGGCATCCCTGGGTGGGCGTCCCCATATCTGTAGGTCCCACAAGACATTGCTGAACTTTTTCTCAAGCTGGGAGCAGAATTTAAACCATGAGTTAAAATGGGTTACCTCTGGTTTTTTTTTCCCTTTGTTCTGGTTTCACCTGCTTTTTCAGGGTCTAGGAGCAGTCACGGCTTTTGTAACTCTGCTTGTCTTTCAGAGAATCATGAAATTAAATCTAGCAAACAGATTTTAAAGCTTGATAACCCAGAGGAAGAAAAGAAACATCCAGAGGAGGCAGACTCTCAAACTGAAAATCTGCCCAGAGTTTTAATACCTCTGAAGTCGAAGATGCCCCTCTAAGGAAAGGGGTGCTCAATTTGAGAGCTTCCACAGAGCTCTTACAAGCTCTGATGAGGATGAAGGGGAGGAATGGAATTTCCGAGCCCACCCAGGGATGCCAGATATCGGGAGCCGCTGTGGTCCCCAACAAGGACAGAAGTTCTCTTCTACCTCCGAGGCTGCCGGGAACGGATGAAAACTCACGAGTCCAACGCAGTTCCAAGAAGGCTTTTAATAGTACAAAAACTCTACCACCGCAATCCAATATAATGAAAGAACTCTAGCTCTGGTCAGAGCTTAGACCATACACGGAGTGCAAGTCTCCTACCAAAGAGAGAGGATCTCACCTGAGAGAAGTCCTACCCAAAATAAGGGAAAAGAGGGGCAAGTGCCTCAAATCAGTCCCCTTATATACATTAAAGTAATCCTAACTATTGACAGGGAGGGTCCTGTCAACAAAGAACCCTAAATAGCTTCTAGATAGTAGAAGAGTGTAGAAGGGTGGTGCTGCACCCTATCATAAATACAAACAAAGGATTATGCCAAGGACTAATCCCTTCTATGACTTTCAGTGTTTCACTATTTAGTGTCTTGTAACCTGTGGATTTTTTTAAAGCTGTTATCCCACATATAAAGTTCTATTTTCCCCTAGGCTTATTCAGTGCTTATTTTCAGCTTTGCTTTGGTGCACACCTGGCATTGATAATGGAAGACTTCCAGTGCAGTGTTCTTAAGATCATTCCCAGAGGTGATCTAGGACCAAGTGGTACAGGGGCTAGAATTCACTGAACTAGCACTTATTTTTATTATGACTAGCTTTGGGATATAGCAAACATTTTAATATATTGGAATCATAGTACTGTACCTCTCTCCTTTCATTTAGTTTATTAATTTACTTTGGTACATTGAACTAATACTTAGATATATGGTCTATGGACACTTTTCTGTGTCCTGAGCATTGTTATATATGATGATATAATATTTAGTATTTCTGAGTCAGCAATAGAACAGCATGTAGAGCATTTGCCATACAATAGCCCACCTGTGGTTTGATCCCTGCCATGACTTCTAAGCATATGGACCTACCAGGATTGTGTCCTTGGGTGCAGGCCAGGAGTAAGCTCTGGGCATCGAAGGCACCTCCTGCCTACCCCAATAAAAGACCAAACAAAAATATTAAAATATTGACAAAATTTTAGTTGCATTTAAAAGTAGTTTGTTTTGTGAGTTTTTTGGTTTGTTTGAATGCCACATCTGGCTGTTCTCAGGTCTTACTTCTATTTCTGTGCTCAGGAATCACTCCTGGCAGTTCTTAGTGGAACAAATCGGGTACCAGAGAGTGAATCTGTGCCAACTGTGTGCCCTACTAGCTGTGCTATCTCTCCAACTGCTGCAATTAAGATCTTTCAACTTACATTTACAAAAAATAAAATCAACTTATGCTTTCTTATCTTCAATAGACTTATCTATAGATAACTGGTCCATGTATTTTTCTTCTTTTTATCTACTCTTGGTCTTTGCTCTCTACAAATGTAGTGGAAGTCATCATAAAATTATATCAACCGCAACAATTTTTTAAAAAAGTTATTGTCATCAGTGTCTTAAAGTTTGTGAAAGTTTTTGGACTTGGAGTTTATAAAAGAAGTGTGTTTATTAGTCCTGTTGCAAAAAAAAGAAACTGAGGAATAGAAGTGAGAGGGTTTTGCTTTTGGCCATTTATGTGAGAGAGGAAAGCAGAATTAGAAGCACCACAGTGTGCTCACCAAGTCATTGCCTTCCTTTCCATTTCTTTACTTTATTGTTCCAATGTGCTGAAACATACTTGAGTAAGCAGAAGCTGCAGCCATGGTGGATGGCTTTATGCCATTTTCCGGACACATATGAGCACTCTGTCATCACCTAAGCCACATGTGAGCAAAGTGTCAGCAAATGATACCCTTTGACAGATGCTCTCCAAGGATCCTGAAAATGTGGAAATGTAAAGAACATTTGGGGCCTTCTAGAATTGCCAATATAAAATTGGGATCACCTTGCAGGGCTTCTGTGATCTTTGTCTCAAGGGACAAATAGTCAAGTCCTAGAAACCAGAGGGATTTGGACTCTTACATCTGTAGTTTTTCAAGGTCTCAATTTGAATTTGTAGTCCCCTTGATAGGGAGTATCAGGTGGTGACTATATTATAGGCTGACTTGGGAGTTCTGTTTTCTCCTGCCATTTGCTGAAAACTCTCTGGAGAGCACAAATGCAAATGCTTTCATTTCAGCAGGCAGAGTTTAATCTGCAGCCCTGGGGTGTGGATTCTTCATCATAGAGCAAGATGCACTAGATCTGTCTTCTGCTATGACTCTAGGGAAGACATCACTTGTCACTCTGCCCAGTAGAGCATGCTACAGCACCTGTCTTATATTATTTCTTGCCACAAAGTATCCTTTTATATTAGAACATCAAACAACAAAGTTTTCAAAGTATTCTTATTTATCCAAATGTCAAGGAAGTAAAAGGGAATATATACTATATTGAGCCAATTTTCAGATGTGTTACTAAGGTACTAATTATGCCCACATTTTTTGTAATAAAATATTAGTTGTAGGGAAAGAGCTAAACCCAGTAAACATCTAATTTCTTTTCTTAGATTTTGAAAGACTTTTTCCTAAATTGTTGATATCTTAGCTCATAGGTAAGATAAATTCTCAAGTAAACTTTCACCTAAAGCAAAGTTTGTAAATAATTTCCCAAAGATTCAATTTTTTTTCAGATTTCTACAATTGGATTTAATTTTTTGTTCTTTTCTATTTTTAAAACATACCTGATGTTTAAAACAAAGTGAAATACCTGCCCATGAATTTATAGAGAGCAATTCAAATTTATGATACGTTTTTATAAAAGATTCTATTATTCCTGATTTATAATGGAGTTCACATTAAAAGGCAAAAGATTTATGCAATCTGAATATATAAATCTTTTTATGTATATGTGTATATCTATCACTTGATCACTTGAATCCCGTTATTCATCGATTTGCTTGAGCGGGCACCAGTGACATTTCCATTGTACCCTATCACATGCCAATGTAGCCCAATGGCATCTGGTTGATTCAGGAATACCATTGGACCCTATCACATGCCATTGTAGCCCAATGGCATCTGGTTGATTCAGGAATATGAAGAGCCTCAAACCTTTCCTTTAGGGTCATATATATATATATATATATATATATATACACTCAAATATTTGTGAAGCTAAACATTGTTTTTAATTTTTACTGACACATATATCCAAATTCAGTGTCCCACTTCCCACTGTTTGGTTCTTGTGGTAGTCATAGTGTTTACTCAGGAGCCACTTGTTCTGATTACTACTACCATGTTCTAAGGGAAGATAATTTTATGTATAATCGAGGGGGTCTTTGATTCTTTAAGCATCTCTTAGATTCCACAAGCCACTTTTCCTGCATTTTCTTTGGCCATAGATACAAAGCAGAGTTCTGGAAAATGTGATAACAAATCTGCTAGGGGAGGTTCTGGAAAGATTTCTGCTCATTAAAAAAAAAGCCAAGGTAGAGAATTACTCTTCTCTTATGCTTTGCATTAGCCCTGGAGATGGTAACTACGTGAAGATAGCAGACATTTTGTAGTTTGGGGGAAGCTAATAGACGTGTATGACCAGTTATCTGGAAGACTTGGCAGAAGGACCAAAGGCTCTGTATCTCTGAGGATAGCGCTGAGGTGACTGATCTTGGTGTTATCACACTTCAAACTTTTTCATGTTGAGGGAATATTTGCTTCCTTTTCTTGAAGCCATGTGAGTGATAACAATCCTATCTACTTTTTAATTTAGTTTTTCTGTTTTCTTTTTGCTAGTGCTGATTTCTTCTTCTTTCCTCACGGGTAACTCCCAACTGTCCCCGTGTACCATATGTGGTGCCAGAGATTGAACCTAGGTTGTCCACTTGACTACTTGCAAGGCAAGTTCACTATTCCCTGTATTCTGTATTGTGTCCTAACCCCAGTTCCTAGCTTTTTATGTATGTTCATGAGGTCATATAAGTAAATGTGTGATTCATAAGTTTTTGGCAACACTAAAATACTTCCAAGCATACATTCTAATACTTCCAAGCATAAATTCATCCAACAGATGGCTGGGTGCTCTCACCTAGGTCACATTTCTAGAGTGAAAAGATGGTCAAGAGAAAAGAGTCTAAGAAGCTGTGGGCTGAATTATTCTGACTGAGCCACACTCCAGAATGTCTGATTTAGAAGCCTGCAAAAAAATTTCACAAAAGCATCACAATAGGCAGGTTCCATGAGTATGAATTTTGTACAAAATAAAGATGCCTGCTTTCAGAATGGATAGCATCCTTGAGAAACAAATCACAATTCCTATATCTGCTGAGAAAGTCAGGTGCTCTGAATGGGCTGAGTGGGTTTTTGGAAGTTGGAGGAATAGAGCTTTATGTCAATGAAGATCCATAAAACTGACCTCCAGCAGACTGCTATTTCCAACTTCCAGAACTTCTTTTTAAAGAGAAGCCCCCAAACCTTGGGAGGCACTGTTTATGCATTTTTAAAAATAAGATTGCCAGTTTTTCTTAAAAGAAACCAAACCTGCCTAATCAGAATATTGGAGCATTGCTATGGTTATCTTCAGAAGTGGAAATGCGTCATCTATCATTTCACTATGCCAGGCATAAAATAAATGGTGTGACTTACACTAGTTCAAACCCTCCAGGCCTCACCAGGCCAGGAAGGTGGTTCTTAATCACTAGGAGAACCAGGAAGACACAGCACAAAATGGATCTAGGACAAGCTGTGTGGATTTACACACACAGGGGTGTGTTGTTTCTAAGGCTTGTTGCATCTACAGAAATTTGAAGTTTCAGTTTCTAAGAAAAATAGTGCTTTCCATGGAAAGTTTTCTTTTATGAGTCCATTCTGTTCCAAATATTTTTTTTTTTTTGTTAAGATGGCAGGAAGTTGAAACCGAGCAAGAGTCCAGCGGGTAGGGCGTTTGTGTTGCATGTGGCCGGCTCATGCCGGCCAGGGGTCGATCCCGGCATTCCATATGATCCCCTGATCCCCGAGCACCGCCATAGTAATTCCTGAGTGCAAAGCCAGGAGAAACTCCCGGATGTGACCCAAAAAAGAAAAAAAAGATGGCAGGAAACTTATGGTAAGATTTTGAAATTCATCTAATGCTAGAGTGAATGTAACTGGGTTGGACTGGGTTGGTTACTAAAGACTTTAATGTATGTAAAGCAGAGCTTAAGGAGCGAACTCAAAACATGGCTTCAAGAATTTCATGATCCCAATTTGACACACAGTCCAGAAAAACTTGAGTAGTGTTATTTTCACTTCTAACTGTATTTTTTCTAATTATTAATCTAATTCATGACCATTTTAGAATATTTGAAAAGTAATAAAATCCTTCACAGATAATAATATATACATTGATAAAACTCCCATCACTCAGAGGCAATCATTACAAATACTTAGACATATTTCTTCTAGTACTCTATTTTTGCATTATTTGGAAATATGTAATGACTTATTTGTACCATTATTCTCACTTTAACATCATTAAAGTCTAGTTTTATGTTCCATTTTGGTGGTGGGGGTTGAGGCCACCCCATTGGTGCTAAGGGCTTTTATTGACACTGCATTCGGTAATCACTCCAGGCAGGGCTGACACCATATGGGTGCCAGAGATTAAACCCGGGTCATCTGCATGCAAGACAAGTGCCCTATCTGCTGTACTATCGCTCTAGCCTCCAAGGTACAATTGTGTACCTGGTTTGATTAGTGATTTTTTTTCAGTTAGTTCCTTTTATTTTTTTTTTGAATGTTCCCTAAGAAACCTTTGATAGTTCTGAAATTTATTTTGAAATTAAAATATTGGACCAGCAAACACCTCATTCTAATTTTGCCTGAAAAGTATTTGTATTGTGGCAAGTAATTCCTTTTGTTTTCACAACAATATTTCTTTTAAATACTGTTACTGACCCAATTATTTTGGGCTCTTCTTAAAAACTTCATTTTTATTTCTTGTGTTATTGGGGATGCAATCAATGCTTCAAGTGAAAGGCAAGTGCCCTACCATTGCCACAACCTCATTCATATCTGGAGAAAGTCAATACTTTGTTAAATCTTAGCCATTTTTCTCATCAGAGTTCTCTGAAAAAATACTTTTTTTTTTTTTTTTTTTTGCTTTTTGGGTCACACCCAGCGACGCTCAGGGGTTACTTCTGGCTCTGCACTCAGGAATTACTCCTGGCGGTGCTCAGGGAACCATATGGGATGCTGGGGATCGAACTCGAACCCGGGCCGGCAAAGGCCGGCCACGTGCAAGGCAAGCGCCCTACCACTGGGCTATCGCTCCAGCCCTGAAAAAATACTTTCTTAAGGTCCTACATTCATGTTGATTTTTCCTTTTGTTTGTTTGTTGGGGTCACACCCAGTGGTGTGCAAAGCTTACTCCTGTCTCTTCTTAGGGATAACTCCTCATAGTGCTCGGGGAACCATATGTGACACTAGGGAGCTGTACCATATCTGCGGCATCTAACATTTTTGTTTTTATCCCCAACATGTTGATTTTTAAATACATACTTAAGATTCTAACATGTTATCATACAGTGTTACTTTAAAAACAATACAGGCTCTGCCAACTTGGTAAGGAGTCTAAGAAAAAATGAATACATTCTATTAAAAATATGCTTACTTGCTTTAGAGTTTGTAGATTAGGAAATGTTTGAAAATAAAATTCAGATTAAAGTTTTCACCTATTGGCATATTGTGTTTATCCCATACTCTTAACAGATTCTCTTGTACATTGCTTATGGTATTACAAATTGTCAGAACCCTTAAAAGATTATTTTCTCTATTGATCAACAAGGAAAATTGTTTTTGATCTTTGACATGCTTCAGTTCTGGAAATACTACAAAGTCCTAGAGTATGAAATCTACAAGCACACATAAGCTTTAAATAATAAAAGTTTCAAGATAATAATTTTAGATTTGGGGACTGGAGAGAAAGCACTTGTCTTGCACATGGCTAACCCAAGTTCATTCCCGGCATCCCATATAGTCTCCAAGCACTGCCAGGAGTAATTCCTGAGTGCAGAGCCAGGAGTAACCCTTGAGAATCACCAGATGTGACCCAAAAAGCAAAAAATAAATAATAATTAAATTAAATAAATAAGAATAATTTTAGGTTTTTATTTTCCATTTGAGGCATTTAAAGTAATTTAAACTTTAAAATAAATAATAATTCTTTTATTTAAAACATAGTTTTATAGTCTCACTTTGATCTTTTTTCTTAAGAATTTACTTAGTGTTGGGAAGAATTGTCACTTGGAAAGCAGTTTAAAGACAAAATAGTTTTTTAAAGCTTGTATGAATAATTTAAAGTGAAATCAAAGTTATTAGAAAATTATATATAAAATAGACTACATGAATGACAGTATTAGTGGACATGAAATTTGTGTGCTTTGGGGAGAGAGAAGAGAAACAGTAAAGTCGTAATGAGATTCTCAGAGGAGGCCCAATCAAACAAGAAGAATGAGAAGAAAACAAGAAGGGTGAGAAAAACAGGTGTTGCCCTCTGGGGCCCCCAGAGGTGTCCAGGAAACCCCACAGCAGAACTTTGGCTAGAAAATCAGGGTTGAATGTTCTAAGACTGCCACTCAACACAACACTCACCTCCCTAAACCCCGCTGAGATTGCCCTTTATGCCTGTGAGGGATTCCCCAGAGAAGGGTGTGATCCAAGCTGACCCTGCACTGCAGTGTGGGCAAGTCTCTGTGGGGAGACCCACACTTCCTCTCCTGCTCTTCGCTCGCACAGCTGAACTCCACACAGTGTTGGAAGATATTTCCACACAGATTAGCGAAAGATCTTTTCTTGGAAACTGTAAAGTAGCCTTCTTGTTTTCCGCAACCAGATTAAATACTACAGAACTCCAACTTCCCTTTTATTTTTTATTGCATACAGCAGAGCCTGGCAAACTACCCATGGTTTATTCTATATGCCAAAAATGGTAATAATAATGGACCTCATTCCCAACTAATGGAGACATTACTGGCACCTGCTTGAATGAATCGATGAACAATGGGAAGACAAGTCATACAAGTGATACAGCCCTTCAAATGGTTGTGATTTTAAATGCTCACTTCCCTCTACGTGGTTGTTGTGTGCTCTGTGAAGAACGGTAGTTTTTATTGACTACCATCAATAAAAAAAAGTTATTGGAAACTTTTTTTTCTAATAACTTATTGACTATTGAAGGTAGTCAATAAAAACAAAAGAGAGAGAGAAAGAGAGTAAATACATGTTTCAGAAAAACTATGGGCTTTTCCAGAATGGAAAAAGCAGAGACACAGAGACAAGCAAGGGGGATACAGTTTCCAGGGAACACTGACTGGCCTGAATAACAAGCCTTCCTTTCTGGTTAGAATGTCAGCCTTCAGCAACCTCTGAGTGTTCTTCCTTAGGGTATGTTAGCCCTGACTATGAAATGCATCATCAGGAATGATAGTGCCTCAATCCTGGTTCTTCCAAGGGTGCAAAATAGCAAAGACCTTTGTCTGATAAGGTTCACCAACGACATCCCAGTCTTTCCATTCAGTGTTCAAGCTAGTGTGTAAAAACTACAATATTAACGAATTGGATGCAATTTCTTAGGTCTGTAATAATAATAGTATTGTATAAAATTATTATAATATATATTTTTTTAATTTTTTGATTTTTATAATTACAAAGATATACAATTAAAAAGTTCATATTTGGGTTTTGGTCATACAGTGTTCCAGCACCCGTCCCTCCACCAGTGCCCATCTCCCACCACCAACGTCCCGGTTCCCTCCCCCTTTCCCCAGCCCACCTCCATGGCAGGTTCTTTATTTCTTTCCCTTTCTCTCTCTTTCTCTTTTCCTTCCCTTCCAGACTATGGATTACAGAACATACATTAAAAGGTTGTCATGTGTATCCTTTTGCCTCTATTTAATGCTCAGTTCTAGGTTGGCATTAGTACCCTCGACAATTATTAGCACACTGTTCCATTTTCTGTCTTTCCTAAACTCTGACTCCCACACGTTTGTGATAATTTTCACCTTTGACAAGACCTCCTGATATATGTTTCACTTGACCTTGGATATTGGTATCATAATATGTACATATATATTTATGCCATGCAGATAAATGCAGTCATTCTGTATCTGTCTCTATCCTTCTGGCTAATTTCACTCAACATAATCTTCTCCATGTCCATCCATTTATAGGCAAATTTTATAACTTCATTTTTCCTAACAGCTGCATAGTATTCCATTGTGTAGATGTACCAAAGCTTTTTTATCCAATCATCGATTTTTGGGCACTCTGGGCATGTTTTGTTCTCTGAAAGGTTAAAGACCTCAGTGAAGAAAAAAGTCCTGCAGATACTAAAATGTGTGCAGCAACAAATGTTCTGTTTTCAGAATACAGGGAAACCCCCACTAATGACAATGCCAGCTCATATTTATAGAACTTTACTTGCACCTCTTCCAACAAGAATTCAGAAGCCAAAACTCTCTAGACATTTGTAAAAAGCTTTCATGGTACAAGCAAGAGAAGAAAAGCCCAACAGAACATTTATAGAAGAGTGGAGAGAGGCAGGGCATGGAGAGAAGGTGAGAAAAAAAAACTAAGTAAAAGATTAATGAATCCACATCAAAAGGTTAATGCATTTGAGTTCAAAAGTGAATTTATTGGGAAGAACATAAGGAGATGAATTAACTCCTAACTGATCAGTATAAATACTAAAATTTCCATTGTATGAATTAAAAATGAAAATAGAAGTTAGCTTCATTCAAAAAATTATAACTAATGAATGCAAGAGAACAAAGCTAACAGCTTTTTACCGAGGATAGGAAAAAAACCATAGATAAGAAAAAAGAAGGAATTTTATGAAAGTACAGGAAACAAAAAAAAATAAATATGGTTGTTATAAAAGAAGTTAAACTACCATTTTATACAATAAGTACACTCTAGGCAATTAAAAGAAAGTCTGATAATTTATTTTATTATTATTATTATTATTATTATTATTATTGCTTTTTTTGTCATATCCAGTTACTCTCAGAGGTTATTCCTGGCTCTTCACTCAGAAATTACTCCTGACAGTCACAGGGGTGTCATATGGGATGCTGGGAATTGAACCTGGGTCTGCCACTTGCAAGACAAACGCCCTATACGCTATGCTATGGCTCCAGCCCTGGTACTTTACTTTAAAAATTACCTTTTAGGCCCTGGATGTGGTTCTAATGTTAGAGCAGATGCATTGCCATGTGTCATGCCTCAGGATCCATCCTTGGCTGCTTGTGAGACATCCTTACTTGCATCAACAACAAATTCACTTGTAAAAGATGTACATTTTTAAGACAGAGGCAAAAATAGAAGACAAACAAGCAAGATAAATAGAAACCAAAAAAAAACTATACGTTTCCTGTGAACTCTTTAAATGCCATCAGTTTCTTTATTATGGGTGTTAAATGTCCTCTATCCCACTGATTTTGACATGATTCAATGATTGAAAGGTGTTTTGCCTTACCACAGTGATCTTTATTTTGTTGATAAATTTCATTCAAACTTTTACTCAATTTATTTTGTATCTACATATTTTATGTCAAGAAATTCAAAAATGCTGTTGCTCCCTGGAAAGTTGGAACTTTTAAGAATAAAGGGTTCAGTATGAATATTGGGACTGTTTTCTTAATGTATGCTAAATTGATATTAATATAGCTACCTCAAATGAACCTTTTTAGCATTTTTCTACTGTGTTGTTTTAAATTTTATTTATGTATTTTCTTATGCTTTATGATTTTAGTATTTGCAATGTTAATAACTTTAATATCCTTGATATTATCCTTATCCTTGATTTACTGTACCATGGGATTTCAGCTTCACATCTCTCTATGTAGATAACTTCACTCCCGCTCTAAAGTGCCCATGTCTTCCCACCATCTGAAAGCTACCTCCACTCATTCTCATCTCTTGTCCCACCAAACCCTTTTCTATGGGAACCACTATAGGTTTGTAGTTGAAGGAAATAGAGATTGGAAGAGAAGCCACATCAAAGGAAAATATCTGCTAAATTCTCAGAATGGAAGTCAGATGTTCTCAAATTTAGAAATCTTGTAGAACACTAGTAAGATAAATATGTACCTCCACACAGGTTGAAATGGTAGAGCAGTGTTTCTCGGAAGTTTAGTCCACATGTGGCCCCTTCTGACTTTGTTTTATTTCCTGCTCATATCCTAATCTTTCCCAATGATAGGAAGAAAGCCAGCTCTCCTCGTGCTTGGCTGATCTTGAGGCATCCAGGAGGGAGGGCAGGTTTGGGCCCTTGCCAACCACTCCAATAGACCCTTGGAAGATGCCAGAGGAATCCCTGCAGCATGATGGTAGCCATTTTCAATATGCAGATTCCACATCTCTTAAGAGCTCCACCGAGAGAAGCCAATCTTAAGCCCAGCTCTTCAGAACCCCACCTTAGAGAGAAGCCTATTTCACAGACACAAATAGAGCTGCTACCAGCTCTCCCCTGTTGTGCATGGCCACTTCACGGCTCTGCAGTACATCAGTAAATGCAAAAACTAAGATCGCCCGCATGGCAGAACCTGGCAAGCTACCCGTGTTGTATTTGATATGCCAAAAACAGTAACAATAATAGACATCATTTCCAAGACCTGAATGAATGGTTTGAGGCTCTTCATGATCTTGGAGAGAGCAGAGGCTCTTGGGCTATACTAACATGTGAAAAGGATGAATGGAGATGTTACTGGGGTCATCGATGAACAATGGAACATACAGGTGATACAAGTGACAAGTGATCCCAATCCTATCGTTTGGCCCTCTACCATATACATCATTTTCTCTTGTGGCCTTCTGGGATATTTTGAGGACTCAGGGCCATATAACCCCCTCACTTGAAAATCAGTGTTCTTGAATATAATTAAATGTGGGTATTATAAATAAATGGAGGGAAGTATCTGAACAAATGAGTATCATTAATTTTATACCAGACTAATTAGTGACAAAAATAACAACAAAACATGGTACATTTCCTGAGAAACATCAAATGATTTATAAAGCATAAAACTGTAATTCAGTAATGAAGATGAAGGTCTGTTCAAAAATGTAAAAAAATGAGAACTTATCATCAGAACACCCTTAGTGATACAACTTCTAATGATACTTATTGAGAGAAAATATCTGCCAAGGAAATCCTATGATAAGAAAACAAGTAAAAAATAAATATAAATTGATACTGGAACAATAGTTTAGGGGGTAGGGCATTTCCATTGCATGCAGCCCACCCTGATTTAATTCCTGGTATCCAATATGGTCACTTGAGCACAGTGAGGAGTAATTCCTGAGTGTATACAAAGGAGTAAACACCTGAGTATTGACCAAAAGCCAAAAAAAAAAGTAAACTGATATTACTATATGAAGCTAATATATTCACTATTTTGACAGAGACTGAGCGTTAGATTTGTTGTTCTATTTGCTTTAGTTTTTCATAATCAAAATATCAAAACTAACCAGTAATTCACTTATTTCTCTTAGTATAATCACCTGATCACTTGATCACTTGAATCCCATTATTCATCGATTTGCTTCGAGCGGGTGCCAATAACATTTCCATTGGAGCCTATCACGTGCCAATGTAGCCCAATAGCATCTGGTTGATTCAGGAATATGAAGAGCCTCAACCATTCCATTCCAGAGTCTTGACAAGGAAGTCTGACCATCTTGTAGGTGGGCGACCACGTGATCTTTTGACATCTCGGGGGATGCAGTTGGTAATGGCTCTAGTCCAGAGGTTGTCTCCAAATCACATTACATGTCCAGTCCATGGGCTGGAGGTCAGAACTCCGGATTCCTTCTCTCACTTGAGTGAGGCGTGATATTCAAGCATAGCTCTTTCGATTCCTCTCTGGGAGACCCGAATAGCGTTCTCATCCTGCTTTCGTAGGGCCCAGGTATCTAAGGCGTATGTATGTTAATGCAGCGAGAACAGTGGAGTCAAAGAGATGTGCCTGGAGCTGGAGGTTCTTTTGTCCTTATAGCTATTTCTTCTATGCCTTGAAGGCATTCCATGCCGCTCTCTTCCTCCTGCTCAGCTCAGGTTTTAGATCATTCATTATGTTGACTTCTCAACCTAGGTACACATAACTGCTGCATTCAGAGATGTTTGTTCCAATGAGAGTGAATGGGGCCTCAGGAACTAGTTCATTCTTCATGAACATAGTTTTCTTTAGATTCAGCTGTAGACCTATCTTTCCACATTCTCGGTTGAAGTCAGCCAGCATTTGTGCCTCTTGGCTAATGTTTGGTGTTATTAGAAAGATGTCATCAGCGAGCCGGAGGGTGGTATAGTCGCCAACCATCAATCTTCACTCCCATTCCTTCCCATTCTATTTTTTTTTTGGGTCACACCCGGCAATGCTCAGGGTTTTTCCTGGCTCTGCACTCAGGACTCACCCCTGGCGGTGCTCGGGGTACCATATGGGATGCCGGGGATCGAACCCGGGCGGCATGGGCTGGCAGCGGCAAGGCAAACGCCCTACCCGCTGGGCTATCTCTCTGGCCTCCTTCCCTTTCTAATTGTTGCATGATGTTCTCGAGGATGGAACTGAAGAGTTTTGGTGAAATGGTATCACTCTGTCGAACCCCTCTTTTGACATCAATGATCACTTCCTTGTAGAATGGTGAGATCCTGGTGGTGAATTTGTAATAGAGCTCATGAAGGATCTTGATGTATTGGGTTTGAACGCCCTGTTTGGCTAGGGCTTCGATGACCAGTAACAAAAATGTTTAGTATAATCACTTCAAGTTTTATTAATTTTTTCACAAAATAGTGTCCTTTTTTAAGTAAAGTGTTCCAGTGAGTAGCATGGTATAACAGCTTCTTTATTTAGTCATCTGTTAATGTGCATTTAGTTGGAGTATATGTTTTAGCTACTTTGAATAATGCATATTTAAATTGAACATATGGGAGCAAATAGTCTCTCAATAGATTAGTGCTTTCAAATACTTCCAGATAGAGCCTCGGTGGATACTGCTCAGCCACTGAGACTACTTTTTAGAAATAGAGTATTTTTTAAAAGGTCTGTCTATTTAATTAGGAAAGTACTTCTGGTTTGCATATAATTTTTTTTCACTTCTCAATCATTTTCAATTCTTCCTCTGTCTTTTTTATAGGATATTTATTATGTATTAAAATATTGTTTGTGGCTTACTTTTTTATTCTTTTACATTCCAAGCTATATGAGGCTTGATATTTTTACATGTCCAACATTTGAAATTCTTTTTCACCTATATCATCATTAGATGACGGTGGTGCTCAGGTACTTCCAGGACCAGTCCCAGTAACAATAGAGGCCTCAGTGGCTGCACCTGGTGTTGCTAGTGGACCATATGGTTCTGGGAGTTGCAGAATGAAAGACATGTACTTTGACACAATGTAATGTCTCTCCATACCTTTAGGGAAACGTTGTGAATTTTAATCTTTTCTTTATTTACAAGTAATAGGCAATGTAGTACCTTTTACTGAAAACTTCATAAATAGATTAGATATGTACTTGAACTACCTATGTATATGTAAGAGCCATATCTGGGCATGTGACGGGTGCATGTGCATGGGAATGAAAACTATCAAGAGTAATTTTTTTCTTTAGGGCTTTATAGACTAGTATCTGAAAGATTATTCTTTTCCTTGTACATTCTGTCTTTAAGAAATAACAGTTTTTTTTTTTTTTTTTTTTTTTTTTGGGTCACACCCGGCAATGCTCAGGGGTTTCTCCTGGCTCTGCACTCAGGAATTACTCCTGGCGGTGCTCGGCGGACCATATGGGATGCTGGGGATCGAACCCAGGCCGGCATGGGCCAGCTTCGTGCAAGGCAAACACCCTACCGCTGGGCTATCGCTCCGGTCCCAATAAGATAACAGTTTTTGAACCAGGTTTAAAGTCACAGGAAAACATCAGAAAAAGCATGAAAAACCTCTGTATAGATTTTGATTGAAAAGAATAAAAAGCCCTGGGGAAAAAAATATATATATATATATATATATATATATATATATATATATATATATATATACCTGAGGTTGAGTACTAAAGATAAGCCAGAATGCTCTGGTCACAGAAGAGCATATTGTGAAATTCTGTTGACAAGACCCCAGGCCATGTCTCTCACTTTATTTAGTTATTTATTGGGGAGTGTCACATGCTACCTGTCTGAATGCAAGGTTCCCTCCCAATGGAAAACCAGCAGAACAGTTCTACTGTTCAAGAAGGGAGACATCCACGACATTGGCAACTATTGCTCATCTGCCTGTTGTCCATCATTTACAAGCTGTTCACTCGAGTCATCCTGAACAGGATTGGCAGAACACTAGATGAAGGACAACCATGCGAGCAAGCAGGCTTCGGAAAGGATTCAGCACAATTTACCATATCCACACGGTAAACAAGCTCATTGAGGTTTGTAGGGAGGTCAAGATACTGCTCTGTCTCACCTTCATTGATTTAAAGAACACCTTTGATTCTGTGGAGACTGAAGCAGTCATTGAAGCCCTAGCCAAACAGGGCGTTCAAAGCCAATACATCAAGATCCTTCGTGAGCTGTATTATGGATTCACCACCAGGATCTCACCATTCTACAAAGAAGTGATCATTGATGTCAAAAGAGGGGGTTCGGCAGGGTGATACCATTTCACCAAAACTCTTCAGCGCCACCCTTGAGAACATCATGTGACAATTAGAATGGGAAGGAATGGGAGTGAAGATAGATGGTCAGCAAATACGCCACCTCTGCTTCATTGATGACATCGTTCTAATAACACCAAAAATTAGCCAAGTGGCACAAATGCTAGCTGATTGTGACCGAGAATGTGGAAAGATAGGTCTACAGCTGAATCTCAACAAAACTATGCTTATGAGAAATGAACTAGTTCCAGAGGCCCCATTCACTCTCAATGGAACAGTCATCTCTGAATGCAGCAGTTATGTGTACCTAGGTCGAGAATTCAACATGATGTGCGACCTGAAACTTGAGCTGCCCAGGAGGAGAGAGAGTGGCATGGAATGCCTTCAAAGGCATAGAAGAAATGGCTAAAAGGACAAAGAACCTCCAGCTCTGGGCACATCTCTTCAACTCCACTGTTCTCCCTGCATTAACATACGCCTCAGAGACCTGGGCCCTATGAAAGCAGGAAGGGAAATGCTATTCGAGTCTCCCAGAGAGTAATCTAAAGGGCTATGCTTGAAATATCACACCTCACTCAAGTGAGAGAAGGAATCGGAGTTCCAACCTCCATCGCTATTCCAGAATCAGGGACGCTATCTCGTTTGCCAGGGTATCAAAAATCAGATGGGCTGGACATCTAATGCGATTTGGAGATGACCACTGGACTAGAGCTGTTACCGACTGGATCCCATGGGATGTCAAAAGATCACGTGGCTGCCCACTTACTTCCTCGTCAAGACCCTGAAAAACAGTTTGAGACTCTTCATATTCCTGAAGCAACCAGATGCCATTGGGCTACATTGGCACATGATAGGGTCAAATGGAGATGTTACTGGCGACCGCTCAAGCAAATCAATGAATAACAGGATTCAAGTGATTCAAGTGAAGTGAAGTGACTGGGGAGTGGTTGCATACCCAGAACTATCAAGGGTAATTTATGGTAGCATTTGGGGAAACTATGTGTTGTGCTGCTGATCAAACTCCAGTCATCTGAGGCAAAAAAGTACCTAAGCCTCTGTATAATCTCTTATGCCCATCTCCCATGCTGGAAAATAAAGCAAAACCTGAAATTAACAATGCAGATCAGAGAACCTTCAGAATATCCATCTTTTGCCAAATCATACTAAAAGACATACTTGTGAAAAATTTTACTTTTGTTCATTCAAAAAAAAAAATAACTGGTTTTATGAATCAAATCATTCATTATAGATATATTACCTTTACTATAAAGATGTTTATTTTGGGGCTCTTGACCACCATGTAGAGACTCAGATTCACAGGGGAGAGTTGCCATCCGACTGTCCCCTAGTTCAGCTGACCATGAGGCTCTCAGGAGGCAAGATGGGTTTTGCATGTTGGCTAATCACCTCTGTAGGGCCTTGGAAACAGCTGGATGAGACTCGCTCACCATAATAACCACCATTTTCATGGTTCGGACCCCACAGCTCATCAGAACCCACACAAGAGAGATGCTGATCTCAAGATCAACTCAACAGAGTACCCAAGTTCAAGCCCAAGTAGGCAGCTCTCAGAGGGCAGAAGTCACCAGGCGTTCCTGGAGATGGAACTGGGGTCCCCATTCCCCTCTCTGACCTGTCCTATAGGCCTGGTGTCTCCATCCATGAACTGTCTCAGGGCTCTCGGCCACAAGGCAGAGACCCAGAAGCACAGGGAAGAGCTGCCATCTGGCTCTCCCCTAGCTCAGCTAACCATGAGACTCCCAGGAGGCAAGATGAGTTTTGGGAGTGGGCCCATCACCTCTGTAGGGCCTCAGAAGCAGCCGGATGAGACTCGCTCACTATAATAGCCACCATTTTCATGGTCTGGACCCCATAGCTCATCAGAAACCACACAAGAGTGATGCTGATCTCAAGACCAACTCAGTTTGAGCGGCTGAGTTCAAGCCAAGGTAGGCAGCTCTCAGAGTCGGAAGTCACCAGGCATTCCTGGAGATGGAACTGGGGTCCCCATTTCCCTCTCTGACCCATCCGGGTCTGGTGGCCCCACCCATGAACCTCCTCAGGGCTCTCGGCCATCATGCAGAGACTCAGAGGCATGCAGGAGAACTGACATCTGGCTCTCCCTAAGTTGCATGGCCGCCTGGGGCTGCACTGTACATAAAACTAGTGGAACCAGTCATGTTCTAGAATATATTACTATACATAATGTAAAAAAAGGGTGCAAGAAGAAGCGAGAGAATGGGAGAGAGAGATAAAGAAAAGAGAGATAAAGAAGCTGCTATGGAGGCAGGCTGGGGAAGGGGGAGAGAGGTGGGGACATTGATGATGGGAAATGGGCATGGGTAGAAGGATGGGTGTTGAAAACTGTAGAACCAAAACTCAAACATTAATAGCTTGTAATTGTATATCTAATGGTGGTATAATAAAAAATATTTTTTTTTAAAAGAGGTGTATTTTAGTTGCTTTGAATATCACTGTGAGATCACTGTCTTCGCGTTCATCATCGATATGCTTGAGCGGGCACCAGTAACATTTCCATATGACCATTCTCATGCAAGTAGAACTCAAGGGCACCTGCTTGCTCCAGGAATATAAAGAGCCTCAAACCATTCCATCAGGTCATGGGAATGAGGTCTATAATTGTTACTGGTATCTGGCATATCAAAATACGACACGGGTAGCTTGCCAGGCTCTGCCATGTGGGTAGCATACTCTTGTAATCATCTCAAAATCCAGCATTTTTTTGATGAACCAAGCAGGGCTATGATAGGCTGGTCTGCTAAAGATGTCATCATCAAAACATGCTGACTGCCATATTTTCTTTTTTAGATACTTTAATTGTATTCAGCAGTATCTTGTGAAAAATATTTATCTCGGAGATTGAGATATCTTTCTCTAGAGAAAGTTTAGTACATATGATCTGTAGTGCAGGGTAGGTGTTACCAATTAAGGGTGGATTAGCTGACCCAAGTTCACTGTGTCATACAGTGCCATATATATATATATATATATGTATATATATATATATGTATACATATATATATATATATAAAATCATGGGCACCTAAATACTTGCTGAAAGTTCAAGTCTACTTTCTGATGTCATACTGTAAAAGTTTTACCTTTCTTAGTTTCTTATTGCAAGCTACATTAGCTTCATTAGATTGACTTTTATTAACATTGAGTTAGATTTTTTTTATCTTCACAAAGGACTTAAAAACAGAAGTTCAGATTGTCTGTGATATTCCCTAGATATGTCCTGTTCTTTATATTTCCTTTTAGTTTTATCCTGGTCATTATTTGTACTACCTATTAAGCTTTTTACGTTTCTAATGTAACTTTGTGTATGTTTTTCTTTTTTTCATAGAGAAAATGTTTAAAGAGCTATATATGTTTTAGGAATACAGTTTTACCTCTTTGAAAGTACTTTTACCACAACATATCCACTGTTAAAACACAACGTTCCTTAGAGCAAATCACTGAACTCCACTTTCCTTTTTGACCCTCTTCTTTCTTTGTTGCATGCCATTCCTGAATTTAAGAAAATTTAAGTAATTCTGCATAATCTTTTTAGATTATTTTGGGAAAGAATATTTGGGGAATGCTAAATAACTTATATTGCCATTATCAATGATCAGTGTAAGTCTACTTTTTTCATGCATGGATTTTAGTATCCTTAAGCTTCCTTTATTTTATTTTTTTTGTCTTTTTTTTTTTTTTATTTTTTTTTTACAATTACAAAGATATACAATTAAAAAGTTCATATTTGGGTTTGGTCAACAGTGTTCCAGCACCCCATCCCGCACCAGTGCCCATCTCCCCACCACCAACGTCCCTGGTCCCTCCCTCCCCCCAGCCCTGCCCATGGCGGTTCTTTATTTCTTCCCTTTCTCTCTCTTTCTCTTTTCCTTCCCCTCCAGACTATGGATACAGAACATACTTAAAGGGTTGCATGTGTATCTTTTGCCTCTATTTAAGCCCAGTCTAGGTTGGCATTAGTACCCCTCGACAATTGTTAGCACACTGTTCCATTTTCTGTCTTACCTAGCCTCTGACTCCCCAGGTTTGTGATAATTCCACCTGACCAGACCTCCTGATATATTTCCTGGACCTTGGATATTGGTACTTAATATGTACTATATATTTATGGCAGATGATCTCCATTGTATGTTTAAACAGGTGCATTCATTCTCTTTTGGAAGGCACCTTAACATGGCATCCTAAAGTTTTTTTTTTTTTTTTTTAGGGGAGCACAACCATTTGTGCTCAAGGCTTACTCCTGGCTCTGTACTTGGGAATCAGTCTTGACAGACTTGGGGGACCATATCTAGTACTGGGATCAAACTCAGGTTGTCTTCATACAAGGTGAGCATCCACTAAATATCTGACATTTTCTGATCAATCTCACACAAATGAACTTGACCTTTTCCTGTGGCACAGCATATCCAGACTCGTGGAAAACTCTCACTCAGCTAGCCTGGGAGGTTCACAATTCAATTTAGGAAAGTGATGCTTCTTTCAACCAATGCAATCAAATTATACACCACATACCCAGAATTAAGTAACTTAGACTTGTTTTAGGACATATATGTTAGAATATTTTGCATTTTATGCTATAATAAACTGTGAACAAAAAGAAATATAACTGAGACCAAACATACATTTTGAGTCTTGTCAATTAACTATATTTCAAAAAAGTCCCAAAAGGAGTATGATATGATGTAAGCCCTCCTGTTAGATGGATAGATTGGACCTGGAAACAACCAGTGTGAAAAACTTCTTTTCTGAGTACTGGTGATCTGTGTTCTTCCTATGTGAATACAGTATGTACTTTTTAAACTCTGGATGTCATTGGGTATCGGTGAACAGTGTTACTTTGATGAAGTATGTAGATATGTCCTTTAGAAAGCGGTAGAGGTTAGGTAAGACAGAGAATGGAACAGTGTGCTAATAATTGTCAAAGGTGCTAATACCAACCTAGAACTTAGCATTAAATACAGGCAAAACAATACTGACAACCTCTAAATGTATGTATTGTAATCCACAATGTAAGAGAAGGAGGGGAGAAAGAGAGAGATAGAGAAAGAGTTAAAGAACCTGCCATAGAAGCAGGCTAGGGGAAGGGGAGGGAATCGAGGACATTGGTGGTGGAAAATGGGCACTGGTGGAGGGATGGGTGCTGGAGCACTGTATGACCAAAACCCAAATATGAAACATCTTTTGTAATTGTATATCTCATGGTGGTATAATAAAATATTTTTAAAAAAGAAAGCTGTAGAGTCTTTCCCTAGATGCATTCCCTTAAACTTTTTTATTATTTCTTAGATTTCAGACAGTAAGTAGTTTTCAATAAAATACAGTTATTTATTTCACTTTCAGTCTGCCTTATATGCATGAATTTTACTTTCTTTTCTTCTTTCATATATGAGAGTATATATAACACACCATAGTATATATGCCCGAGTAATACATAATAGTACATAGACATTAAAAACAAAAGGCTTTCCAGAGACTGCCTCAGAAGCTGCATTCAGGTGAATGTTTATAAGATTATGAATTATGAATGTTCTGGTGATAGGGAAAATATCTAAATATTCTGTTTTGGCTTCTTCTTAAAGCATGCAGAAATCTTAGCAAGATTTAAGGAACTGAAAACACACATCATGAGTTAGAGATGAGAAAAAACAAAACTAAGAAGTGCTTTCTCTCCCAAAGTAACTCAACCTAGATGTCAGAATCAGCAGCGAGTTCATCTTTTTTCTGCTGCATATTTGCAGTCTGAAAAGAATATTTCTTTCAGACTTCCTTTAGAGGGTTGCTTTGCAGTTGCAACACTAGAAGCAAATTTACTTATGCATATTAAGCAAGGGCATTAAACTTTTTTTTTTTGTTTTTTTGATCACACCCCCAGGATATTAAACTTAAGAAAAAATGGGCTGAAGTTCAAGAAATTGAAGTAGATGATCAGCAGAAACCTTGTCTTCACTCCACTGTCTTCAGGAATTCCTGGAACTCAGACCTGTTGGGTTTCTGAGTGGCCCCTCAAACTCTTTCTCTTGTATTCCATATCAGACAGCCAATGAGCAAAATTATCACTTTTTAAAAGATAATTAACTTGATTAAAGTTCATATTTAAGCCAGGTACTCCAAAAAGTATTATATAAATAATTTCAGCTCCTAAACACTGAGATGAATAAAAGAAACCTAGTACTTTTTATGTGAGAGAGTGTAGTACAGGTACACACAGATAAGTTTTTGAGAACGTTTGAAAATGGCCATTAGCTAATTTAAGTGACTATTCTACTTTCTGCTGTGATATTTTTAGACAATAATGTAAATGATCTAGGAATTATATGCTAGGCTATTTTTTAAATAAAATCAGAATCTCAGTTTAGAGGTCTATATCCAATATTAGATATGGAATGTCATTTCAGAAATGTAGGATAAAACCTAGATTCTATGTTTTGCATTAGTTTTAGTTAATTCCCATAACATTATACTACTTAGTTCTACATTTGCTTAAATGGAAATAACTGTACTGGTACAAAAGACATCTTGGAGGATATAATATGAAATGTATTTGCAAGTGTTTTGGACACTAGATGGTTTAATAAGACCATTGCTATTTTTAGCTCTTGATAGCTGAAACTGCAACTCAGAATAGTGAGGTTTTCCCTTAGTTGCAACCTGAGATTATTGTAGACAAGGCTCAAAGTTACTTTTAAAATCAATATATTTCTCAAATGTTGCTTTCCAGATTCAGTTGCTCCAGCTGGTGTTCTTGCAACTGACTTTGGTTAATCCAAATCCTTTTACTTGTATTTACATGGTAAACATTTCATTAATGGTACATTCCACACCTTTTTTTTAAGTACACTGACTCTATACCACGTATAGATTTGAGGAAATATTGTGTCACTGTTCCTGTGGCATGTCCTTGAAAAAACCCTGTTTAGCCTGTATTTTTTGTGCTTTCTTAGAATAGGAATATGCCCTATCTGACCACCAATTAGTCATTTGGGCTCATGTCTCTTTCCTTACCATGTGCTATTCACTCCTGGAAACTAGACCTTGATCCATGTTTATGTTTGCTCTAACATCCCTTACAATACTCCATGTTAAAAGCTCTTGAATGGATGAATGAATGAGTGGATAGCTAAATGAGGAAGATTTCTTCACTTCATTATTATCATGACTTTTTGCCTTCAAGCATTGTTCCTTTTGTTTTTGTTCTTTGGTCTGACATATTATAGCAACACTTAAAATGCAGATTAGTCTAACTCTGTACAAAAAATCTCTTTAGTATGGTAATTCTTATGATTCAAATAAGTTTGCCTTTTTACATTTAAGATAGTAATTTTATCTTTCAGTTTTTTATTCTGAGACTTCCCACACTGTGTCAATTTTTCTTAGTAGTCTGCATTTGGAAATATTTTTCTATTCAGTATTTTTTTCTGAGAGATTTTATTCATTCACATACTTTATTACATTTATTTAAAATTAATTCTGAACCCCTAAAATCCAGATTCCTCCTCTTAACCTTCTCTCTCTAGCAACACATGATCTTCTGATGTCCAAAGGCTATTGCACTTTTTATGTCCAAATATGAACTCATCACTCACAGACATGGGGCAGAGCTGCTACTGGCTCTGCCTGTGACCAGCCGCTCACGAGGCGCCTGATAGGGATGGCAGGTTCTAGCCCTGGCCGACCACCCCAGCAGAGCCTCGCAACAAACCAGATGACCCCCACTACTTGAGGGCCTCCATTTTTCATATCCGGACTTCCCCCTCATCAGAACTCCACCCAGAAGACCAGCCTATCACAGCCAAGATCATCGAGATCCACCCTGCAGCAGTCTTTTTAAATCCAGCCCAGGTATGCTGATCCAGAGACTCACAGACATGGGGCAGAGCTGCTACTGACTCTCCCTGTGCCCAGCCACACACAAGGTGCCTGGGAGGGATGGTGGGTTCCTAGCCCTGGCCCGCCACCTCAGCAGAGCCTCGCAACAAGCCAGACGACCCCCCCACTCTATGAGGGCCTCCATTTTCCACATCCAGACTTCCCCCTCGTCAGAACTCCACCCAGCAGACCAGCCTATCACAGCCCGGCTCACCTGGCCACTTGCAGCAGCGCGGTTCATTAATAAATGCTAGATTTAGAGATGACTACAAGAGTATGCTACCTGTACGGCAGAGCCTGGCAAGCTACCCGTGTCATATTTGATATGCCAAATACCAGTAACAATTATAGGCCTCATTCCCATTACCTGATGGAATGGTTTGAGGCTCTTTATGTTCCTGGAGCAAGCAGGTGCCCTTGGGCTCTACTTGCATGAGACAGGACATATGGAGATGTTACTGGTGCCTGTTCGAGCAAATCGATGATGAATGGGAAGGCAGTGATACAGTGATGAACTCATCTCTACTTATTTCTTCCTCCCTTGGATACTTCATGCTCTTTATTAAAGGTGCTTGCAACATACCCACCATTTAGTTGCCTCAGATGACCATGGAACTGCTTCAGACTGCTGGTCACCTTATCCTCCTAACAATGTACTTAAGTATCTCTTTAATCTACTTTTATCTTACTTTCAGACAAGTTTTTGATTTAATGTTATTATCATCCACGAATACTACATTATTGCCAGTTAATTTTAGCATTACTTTCTGCATTATATACCTTAATATCTTATCTATAATTAATACTTAGGAATTTTCCTAAATATCAAAATCTGAGTATGAAAATCTTCTGTTTAAAAGTCTGCCACAGTGAAAGAATATTCACCCAACATCCATCTGATAAGGGGTTAACCACTGTATCACTGTCTTCCCATTCATCATCGATTTGCTCAAGCGGGCACCAGTGACATCTCCATATGTCCTGTCTCATGCTAGTCAGCTGTGCTCTGGTCTTACTCCTGGCTCTGTGCTCAGGGATCACTCCTGGTGGACTCAGGGAACATATGGGATGTTGGGGATGGAGCCTGGGATCTCCAAGTGCACGGCAAGTGTCTGACCCACCATCTCTCTGGCCCTCTCTTACTTGTATAAAGCACAAATAGGTATTCCTAGACCATATTTCTAAAAATACCTAACACATAAATACAAATCCGTGGACATTTTGTAATCTATATCAGTTTTATCAGCTACGAATTTTGTATCAATTGTGAATTAACATTATTTCTGATAATTCAAGCAGGATATATCAGGGAAGACGAGTGACAAGTGAAAAAAAAAGTCTACTATGCCTAGAATAGAGTAACACCCGTTTGCATAACTTACAAACAGCTTTGTCGTCTACCATTTATTTCTAATTTCTCATCTCCCTCTCTTTCTAGTTTCCCTATTTGTATTCTCAACTTATTTCAGTTCCTAGAACACATCCAATTTTCTCCTCTCTATATGTATTTTATATATGATTTGATGTTATATATAATTTATGTACATGAAATATATATGCACCTATTTATATATATAAAATATATTTAAAAAAAACTCCTCCAACTTTGCCTTATACCCACCTAATAGTGGTGCTGGATTAACTGTCTCCTCTTCATCAATCAGATCTCTGAGTGCACATCAGCTTTTACTCTTTTTCATACTTATACATATGTATACAGGGTGTCTCTGAAACTATGACTCAAGTTATTTAAAGTTACTTAGTTCATTTTTGCTCCACAGTCATATACTTTAATCTTGTAGTTATACTTTATGTAATACTTAATCATTTTATATGAAATATTTTTCCTATAACACTTATTGGGATGCATGACACTATTTTATCTACAGAATTTTTTATTCTTTTTTGCTTTTGGGTCACACCTGGCAATGCTCAGGCATTACTTCTGGCTCTTCTGCTCAGGAATTACTCCTGGAGATGCTCAGGGGACAATATGGGATACATGGGATTGAACCTGGGTCGGCTGCTTGCAATGCAAATGCCCTACTTGCTGTGCTATCACTCCGGCCCCAGAATTTTATCTATAAAATTATCTATTTTATCTACAAATTTTATCTGCTTAAAAATTTGTAGCTACTACTAATTTTATGTATACATATCATGTACACGATTTACCAAATTTTAGACTAGATCCTAAAAAATATTGAGGAAGACTCTCTAGTGGTACTCTTGGCCCAATGTTCATCCAAGTATGGGTCTATCAGTTCAGTGCTTGAGTCCAGTAATACTGGAGGCCCCGAGGACATACCTGATAATTCTTGGGGGAATATGTAGTACTGGGAGTCTAATTCAAGCTCTAGTACATATATTGTATGAGTTTCAACCCTCTCTGAAATTTCTCAACTCTGAATATGTAAATCATTAAAAAAGGTTCACATAGACTATAAAATCATTAGCTGTAGTTTGCATCAAGAACTTTATTTAAAATTTCATAAATTCAACATTATAATATAATTTCATAAATTTCACCACTTGGAAAGGGCATTTTAAAAATTATAAGTGATATACCAAGTGAATAAATTGACTTGCATTATTTCCAGAAAGTTTTTATGACTAAGAATAGCACATTTTAATTGTATGATAATTAAATTTGACAAATTAACTTATAGAATTTAGATTATTTTTCACCTAGGGATCAATTACTAAAAGAATCCTAGTTTATTATCTAACAGTTATATTTTCTACATCTTAAAATTTATGGCTTGAATATTTGCAGTTATGAAAATTAAAAATAATATACACCAGTATTCATGGGTAAACCGATGTTTTAAAATGAAAGATTTTACATGTTACCTCTGTTGGTTAGTTTATTTTTTTTTTTTCCCCCCCCCCACCAGTGCCCATCTCCCACCACCATCACCCCTCCCCCCCCCCCCCCCCTGTATGACCCCACCCGCCACCAGCCCCACCCCACCACCAACACCCCGGCCCCCCCCTCCCCCCCCGCCCGCGGTCTCTCCCCTTGTTCTCAAAACTATCTGTCATCTCAAATTAATCAGTAGTTTTTCTTTGCAAAAAGAACAATGTGAAATATGACTCCACTGAAGTTCAGTAGGCATTTTCAGTTGACAAGTGTAACCTTATGTAACTAAATCCATTAGAAGTGTTCTGTCAAAAATATAGTGCTGAATGTTTTCATTTCCTTTTTTGTAAAAGAGGTCAATGTGTTCAATTGGCAGTATCTTGGTGCCCAAGGGAGGGTAGTAAATGTTATTCTCCACTTAGAAAGATGTATTAGGGCTGTTTATTGGAACAGAACGAGATCTTGACCTTTTTTCACATTTTAGAAAACTATATTTTTTGGGGATTGAGTAGAAAAATGCCTACTCAATAAAAAATAGCCAGAGCATATTTGTCAGGCTAATATATTTTGTTTTCTAGGTATCTAGTCATATATTGAGATAAAAATACTTGGGGCCGGAGCGAAAGCCCGGTGGCTAGGCGTTTGCTTTCCACGCGGCCGGCCCATTCTGGCCAGGGTTCGATCCCGGCATCCCATATGGTCCCTTGAACACTGCCAGGACTAATTCCTGAGTGCAGAGCCAGGAGAAAACCCTGAGCATTGCCGGATGTGACCCAAAAAGCAAAAAAAAAAAAAAAAAAAAACCTAGTAAGCAAACAAGGTAGAGGTTTAGCAAGCGATTTTCACCTCTGTGTCCAGGTAAATGTAAAGATAAATCAGTCTCACATACGATTTGAATAAGAAATTATTAGTGAACTGAATGCATTTTCAATTGAATTGACAGATGGGTTTTTATTTTAGACCAGAAAATTACTATTCTAAATAGCAGACGGAAATAAAATACTTTCCCTTTAAAGAATATAAATCATTCTACAATCCCATGAAGGAAGTTCTTAGGTGTCTTTGTCATACACACATGAAGCAGTCAAAGGTAAATGCTATTTTAAACTCCCGATGAAAATTACAACAGAAGAGATATGATAACAAAAGACTTTATCCCCAAAATGAATACAGAGGTTCAAGAATCACAAAAGTAACAGAAGGTGTCAGGGAGCTCCGCCGGGGGTCCCCCGACAGTGCCGGAAAGTGAGTTCCCTTCTACCTCCGAAGCCGGCGAGGAATGGATGAAAACTCAGGAATCCGATGCAGTTTTAAAAGGCTTTACTTATTACAGGTTCAGGCATACAAATCAGCAAAAGGGAAAAGCCCGGTGCTTAGGATTCCAGGCTAGAACCCCAGCCACATGTAGGCCAAGATGGCGGCCACCACATGTAAAGGCCCTGTAAAAGGAGAGAAGACAAGACTTCCAAGAAGGGTGGGGAGCGACTCACAAAAGAGAGAGCCCAAAAAGAAGCGTGCGAGAGAGGAAACAGGCTAATTTTATACCCTTGCAACTCAGACCTTCCTCCCACTGTTATGGAAAGCAGGGAGGGTCAAATGCCCTTAGGTAATCCCTCCCTGCACCTCACCTAGGCCCTTTTGTATGCTAATGTTTTGAGCCAAGATCTGCCTGGAAATGCCTTTATAGGGTAGAGAAGGGGGTTTCTGAAATGGCATGTCTCTGTACCAAAGACTAATACTAATGCCAGTTAAATATTTCTCCAAGCCTTTACAAGCTCTCTTCTACTTCATTGTAGTTTTGTATTTTAGTTGCCTTTGAGTATATCAGGGAGCCATGCTTGTTTGCTTGGAAGCAAACAGCATTTCTCTCTGGTCTAATTACTTAGGGTCCCTACGTGGCCAGGCTAATATGCTGGTAAGATCTAGTAGTCCCACGATGATTGTGGTAGCATGGGAGAATATTTATACCAGCTAGTACAGCATACATGGTCAGATAAACTGCCACATTTCGACTACCCCCTTATCTGAGTGATTTGCAGGCGACAATTCAGAGCAGATGCAGCGGCCCTTAGAGGAGTCCTGCAACAAGAAGGCAACATTACCAAAATATGAATATCAGTACTGTGCTTGACAAAGCAGCAGTGCCCAAGTAAGCATAGAATCCTGGACTCACTCTAGGTACTACACGGCCCATACCACAAAAATCCTCCAGGCATCTATTTTATAGAAGTGCTGCTTATAACTATGCATTTTCACCTTGTGAGAAAGGAATTCTTTCCACCAAGGGACTAGAAATTGCTTCCCATGGAGGATTATCAATATATTTTTTAAAAATAAGGTGATTGAGAATGAGAAATTAGATAACTTTATAAACTTTCTCCCACATTGATTATTATGTCCGTGCGACATAATCTTTGTGAAATTTAAGTATTTTATGAAAGGAAAAAAAGTTACAAAACTATGTTTTAAACCTCCATCCTTCTTAAAAGACTCTCCCTTTTTGGTACATTATATTTCTCGAATTGTCAGTGCATTCCATTTCCTGGATGGTCTTTTTTTCATATAAATGTGAGGCTTATTTACTCAAAATTTATTGAACTCATCATGTTCCATTCCAAATACGAGGTACTGCACAGACAATTTCTGTCCAGAATCCATCATTCTTTAATATGGCACTGTTCATGACAAGGATTACTTGAGATCTGAAGCTTCTCCAATCTTTGTGATCTGGAATCAGACATCATGGATGTGTGACAAATGACCAGTGTTGCAAAACTGTTGATGAGTTATAAGTCCTGCTTGGAAGTGAATGTAGAATTTAAAGAGCATTTTGCGGAATCTGTTAAGATGTGTTTGGGGGTTTCTATGATCCATTTTGTTTAGACTGGCTTGAGGAAGAGAATTACTTCAAGCAGTTGGTAAAGCAAATGCTTTGAAAATAAGGAGGCCAGAGAGTTTTAGCTGAATACTTTGCTTTTGCATTTAAAAGATGATTATCTGAAGAGCTTTCATAGCCATTTCAGCATATGCAAAATAAAATGAATGATAAATAGCATTTACAAATTTTGTGTAACTTGAATATTTCTTCATTGTCAAGTTTATTCTCCCTGAAGCTGCCTAAGATTTTCAGATTCTGCCCATAGTCACATCACAATTTCATCTTTACTCCAGGAAAGATGACTTTCATGATTAAAAAGTATCTAATTATAAAAAAAAATTGTGAGAGACCCATTCTCAGTTAAGGAAAAAAAAGAAACTTTTCTCAATGAGTGTGGCAGTATGCTTGTGATCTTCTATTTTGTTTTTCTAATTTGTCGGCCTTTCAAAAGTGTTCATGTTATATTGTGTCCCCCCCACTCTTGAATGGCTGAGGCATTACTAATAATCTCTAACTATTTGGAGGTACCTGCAAGCCAGTGCTCATAGTTCCTCTGGGGATGTTCTTGGCAGAAGTTAGTCAACCTAGCCGGCCTATTCAACATTACAGCACAATGAGGCGGCACTGCTCAGACCAGTGGTCCTGGGGACCTCCTTGTGATGCTTAAGAGACTCTGTAGTGCTGGTGATGAAACCTTGTGTGGTCTTCTGAAAGCAAGACACGAAACCCTGATCTTCAAGTTCACTTTCTAGACCCTCTAAATATTTTTTAATTGAGAGATTTGTAAAGCAAGAAAAACTTTGGTTATCCATTTCAATGAATGTTGTTTCAGTAAACCTGCCTGAACTTCACCAGGGTTTGAAGCGCCTTTCTTTTGAAGTCCAACATGATTTTACTACTCAGTACTCTAGTTGTCTTGACTTATCCTGGTAGCTACATAGAGATCCAACCGATTATTTCCATGGCTCACTTTAAGGCATTGTCTGTGTGTCCCAATAAATCATGAATTTGCAGGCTAAAAATGTTGTAAATTGAAAAACTTTGTCTATTTTGAATTTAAGTACATTAATTATATGATTCTGCCCAAAATTAGAAAGCTTTGAGTGATTTCAAACTTTTCTGATTCAAACTTTGAGTAATGTAGTCTTTTTATGTCAGTTTACTGGACCATGGTCCAAGTTGTTCTGTCCAACATTTTTCTAGTTGTTTCTCTAAGGGTATTTGGATGAGATTAGCAATTAAATTAATGAACCTTGAGTTATATATATATGTGTTGATACATGTAAATATTGCAAAAGTGATCACCTCCTAAGTTTAGCTAATACTCCACCTGAAATTTATTATTTTATTGTGTTGTTGTTGAAAGAGAATTAAAACTCTGCTCTCTTAGAAACTTTAAATATATAGTACTGGTAACTATTGTCACTATACTTTATATTAGTTCCTGAGAAGTTATAACTTAAAGTTTATACTCTGGTAAATTTCTCCCCACTTTTCAGATGCAGGCAATTAATTTTCTACTTCCTTTCTATGAGTCTGATGTTTATGGAGTCCCCATGTGAGATCATACAGTGTTCATCTTATAACTTACATAAAGTATTTAACTTAACTTTAAATCCTCAAGATTGTCACAAATGCCAGTTTTCCTTTCAAAAAAAACCCCAGATTTTATTGTGTTTGCAGCATTTTCTTGACTCATTTATCATTAGTGGACTCAGGTTGTTACTGTGTTTGACCATTGTATAATGCTGCTGTAAATATGAAAGTTGATATCTTGAGGATTTCATCTCGATTTAGTACATCTATAGACATGGTATTTCTGCATTATATGGGAATTTTACTGTAACATTGAAAGGATATTGTATGCAGTTTTCCATTATGACTGACTGAACCAATTCACCTTCACAAAATAATGCATAAGGATTCCTTATATCTCCTTCCTTGTTAGCATTTATCTTGCTTTTTAAATTTTTTATTTTATTTAAACACAAGGTTTACTAAGTTGTTCATAATACAGTTAATAATGGTATTTTAATGTTCCAACATCAATCCAACCACCTTAGGGACCTTTATTCCACATGGTTCCCATTTTCCAGATCACCAGCAAGCCTGAGCCCAGCAGGCCGAGAATAATTTGCTTTATATAGCTTGATACAACCAAATAGCTAACGGAATTATCAAAAGTACTCCAGTAAAGAAAGTTTGTAAAAATTGTGATATCTTACCATGAGGTTACTAAGTCTTTGTCTTTGAGCTGCTCGTAGCTATTTGAGCCTTCTGTGTTATTGCTGTTTGTTTAGTTGCTTCTATATTACTTTCACATCTAATTTGTTGTGCTCCTACTGGAATTTCAGTATGGAGTTTATTTTATTTATTTATTTATTTATTTTTTGCTTTTTTGGGTCACACCCTGCGATGCTCAGGGGTTACTCCTGGCTCTTCACTCAGGAATCACTCCTGGCGGTGCTCGGGGGACCATATGGGATGCCTTGGATCGAACCCAGGCCGGCCTGCCGCGTGCAAGGCAAACGCCCTACCCGCTGGGCTATCGCTCCAGGTCCCCAGTATGGAGTTTAGAAGCAGGGAAATGTAGATCTGTGATTCAGAAAGATCGAATCTGTAGAACTGGGATAATTCTGCAAGTCTTAGTAGCCAGATAAGTCTGCAGAGTCTTAGTGAAACCGAAGTGTTAGGTCATTGGCATGACAGCATTAGTGGCAAGTGGGTGTGTCTGTTTGAGCAGACTCCAGCTGCCCATCCCCCCCCTCCTGAGGATGTCCCAGAGTTTTCAGTCAGTGGGACCCATATGTCCATGAATTTCAGCTGCTTGGTTTGCATCACCTCAGAGATTTAGTAAGTAAGTTTGACTTAGTGTTTTGTGAGTAGAAATGTCAATAGCTATAGGAGGTAGGTATAGCTGTAGGGCTTCAGTAGTACCCAGTGTGTGTGGGGACAGGGGTGGGACACGGAGGCTGCTCATTCCTGCTCTGAGAAAATGCCAGAGTTCTCTGTCCAACACCAGCAGTACCTGGGGTCTATGCATTTTGATGTCTCTGCAGAGATTTTTAGTGAAGCTGTGGAGAAGTTACATTATAGACTGTTGTCATAGTGGCAGCAGTGGGGTGTAGAAAAGCTGCAGGGTTTTTGACAGGGCAGGGACTTGGCCCAACCCCTCCCCAGGGTGCCCCCTCACTTTTAGCCAGGGAACCAATATGTCCATGAATTTCAGCTGCTCGGCTTGTATCTCCTTGGAGTTTTAGTTCATTAATCTGCGGAGTAGGGTTGGGGGTGAGTTGTCAGGTGGCAGCTTATGATGTTTGTCTTGTTGTAATAGCCAGCCTTAACAAATGTGCATAATGGTAGCTTTGCTTTGCACTTTTATGATTAGATTAGTAATTCTAAACATCTTTTCATATAACTAATGATCAATTGTATGGCTTCTTGGAAATATTTGATGCTTCTGTTCTTTTTTAATATAATCAGTTTTTATTTTGCTCTTGAGTTGTATGAATTTCTAATATATTTTGAATACTAATCTATTTTCAAATATATGGTTTGCAAGATGTTTTTATCCATTTTGTAGATATTCATTTTTATCAATTCACTTGGTGTGCACAATGTTTATATTTTTATATAGTCCCATTTTCTGGTTTATGCTTTTAGCTTGTGTTTTTTGTGTCATCTGAGAAGTTTTTGCAAAAATTCTCAAAACACTTTTTCCCTCTTCTTGGAATTTTATCATTAACCTAAATATATATATATAAATCAAAATAAATTTTATAGAGCTATATCTAAAGCATAAAATTAATATAAAGAAAATATAATTCAGTCAAATTAGCATGACAACAGAAATAACAAATAAAAAGTTTTGTAATTGTTCTTATAGGGTTTCTATATTTAAAATTTTATATGTACTCTTCTTTGATAGTCTAACAATTTGTTAATATGTCTGTATAGACCCATCTTTCACATTTACACATGCATATTTGCGTATATGAAATATACAAGAGAATTTAGCTCAAATGAAGTAGAAATATTTATCATAGAGGTCTTTTATCATGCTCTGTAATGAATAGGTTATGTAGATTATGATTATATTGCTCCATCTTCATCTTTAGACAATGAAATGTATCAAAATGCAAGAAGGGAACTATTGTAACTCCTGTACAACAGAGATCTGGACAGATAGCAAATTTTTTGCTACTTTTGGACCACCAATCCTTAATCTATTTTTTATTTTAACTTATGTGCATAGTTTAAGATAGTGGGCAAATTTTATTATTTTACATGAAAGTAGCCAATATTTTCTGCAACATTTAATGAGGCAGTGATATTTACATGGACACACACAAACACAATTTATTGATTTTATATGTTGAAACATGCTTGAGATATGTCCCACCTGACCATGGTTTAGTATTATTTTAACGTGTTACTATATCTAATTTGCTAGAATTTGTTGAGAATGCATGCATCTGCATTCATCAAACTTAATAGTCTATAGTTTTCTTATTTCATTTTAGGTTCAGGGGCATACTGAACCCTGAAACACTAAAAATTAGGGAATGATCTATTCTCAAATATTAGGGTTTCAGATGGACTTGTTTTTGTGAGTGACCCCTCCATTGATTTTTTTTTTTTTTTTGTGAAGTGAATTAGGTGGATTGAATTTGTTCTCCTTTAACCATTGCTGGAATTCACCCTGAAGCTTTCCTTTGTTGGATGTTAGTTATTTTTCTCTCTCTTCCAATATCCATGTTACTGATGGGTCCAACTTTTTACTCCTTCACTGTTCTGATTGAGTAGCTTGTGACTCTTGAGATTTGTCCATTTCATCTTAGTGGCTCATAATACTTGCCATTGTGATTATTTCTCCTTTTGGTAATGCTGATCCCTCCTGTCCCATGCTATGCTCATTCGTGACCTTCAGGAGACCCACCCACTAGCTTCTGATTTAGAATTTCTCATGTATATTCAAGGCTCCATCTGATTGGCTCAGATGGAGTCTAATTCCACAACCCTGGCTTTGTTTGGTTTCTCTGGCCCCTTCTGATCTGATTAAGAAGTTCCTTTTTTTATCTTCTAAAGCTTCTGTTTATTCCATTAAACTAGTTCCATGCAACTCAGAATAATTCTTCCTGTCTACACTTTATAAAGAGGTGAGTTAGGTCATTGAGCTACATTGTATAGGCTATATAGGACATGATAGTACAGTCTTTTAAAAAAATTTCAGGGTTGACTTTATAGTCTGTGCTTGACAATACCTTCTATCTGTTATCAGGGGATCATAAGTGTGTATTTAACTGGAGTTCACTAGATTCAAGGCAGTAGAGTCTGAGCCACTGTGTTTGAACACACCCTACTTGCTATCCCCATGATTTTTGTATTGTAATAAGAGATTGTTTTCTCTTTTATATAAGCCTTTTGCATATGCCTATACTAAGGATTTTATTTTGTATGGGCATAGAAAAATAGGACAGTGTATTAGTGAGTTAATTCACACTGACTTATTTACTCCTAGATTTCTGCCATATTTCCTAATTATAAATCTCAGTAGCCTTTATATTAATTCTAATTACTTGCACCCCAAAAATGAGGGACCCAATGAAGGACTGGATGGAACCAGAAAAAATGATGATCCTGTTTAATGGACAGCTAAGTATTCTGCACAGTGATCTGGCTTTAAGCTCAATAAAGTAACCCAGATTCTAACCCAGAGATAAGACCTAGATCCAGGAAATAAGCATAAGTAGCAGTGGATTGGATCCTGAAGGGGACTGGATGTGATTAATCTTCTAGGGGAATGTAGTCTGGGTGATATGATATAACCCCTCCACCCCCAGGAAATATCACCCTATAAATGTAATCTAGTTGTAAATAAATTACTGTTTCACTTACTGTGTTTATACAAAATAAGTAGAAATATTATTGAAATGATTGCTTATTGACCAAGGAGAGAGAAAACAATGCTTTGCCCTATATCACCTCTGAGAAGCAGGGGCATGGCCCCCTGGGAATTTTGCACCTATAAAGGGAAGCTTGGTTTTTATCTCATTGTTTTAGGTAAAAAGAGTCTTTACCTTTGGTAAAGAGGCCAGTCCCCAGCCTCTACATAGGATTGATCTCTAGCTGTTTTAGACTTAGTGTAGTGTCTGTGTGGATCTGAGTTGGAGTAAAGTGTGTGTGCGTAGAATTAAAGCCTTGGCTATTCTACATTTTGCTTGTGATTCTTTGTTCTTTGGCTGGAGGGCAGTTGTCAACCCCAAACATGTCTAGGGACCCCAACAGACCCCGATACTCTCAGGGACCCTGAGCAGCCTCCAACATCCCTGTACTAACTGTCCTGCCCCTCCCACATTTTTGATATTTTCTACTTTTCAGTTGTCTGAGATGGTATCTCACTATTATTTTAATTTGCACTTCCCAAATGATAAGTAATGATGAATGATTTTATATGCCTGTTGCTTTCATATGATACTGGATTACATAAATGAACATATCAAGAATTGGGATGGTGGAGGGTAGGAGAAATTTTGATGTTGGTTGGAGGCAGCATAAGGGCGTTTGTTAATGGTCTTGGGCACTTTTTTGTGAGGTAACTAAACACCAAAACCATAAGCATTAATACTTTTATAGGCATGTGACCCAAAAGTTTAGTTGAAGTTTAAAATCTGAATTTGCTATGGAGGTATTGTGGAAAGAAGGGAAGGAAACTTAGGTGGAGGGATGCTGACACTGGTGTTGAATATGGAGTTGGAACACTGGATGCCTGAAACACTGTTATTAACAGTATTGTAAGTCACAGTATCTAAATAAAGATTGAGGGGGATAAAAAGTAAGGTACTATTCAGGGCATCAGGATAAATCATCAACAGGATAATATCCAAGTTAGATGCCACAAAGAGCCTATAAGTAAGGCATGTATTAGCTGATCTACTTCATCCCCTGAGGTGTAATAGACATAAAAGCAGTGGAGTGTTTCTTTGCTCTTTCATCCCATAGGTACACCACCAGATTATATGAGGGTCCCCAGCTTTTCTATAGTGAGGACTCTTACACCAATTAAGTTTCTCAGCAAAAACCTGACCTAAAAAAATAATAAACAATGTAGTTTAAGGGGATGAAAGGAAATTGTTTTAGAATATATATAGTTGCTCTAGGGATCATTTATAGGACCCGAACACAGACTCAGAGGTTTATGACATAGAAACTATTGTGGTGAGACACTATTGCAGCCATCATCGAGTGTCTCTGTGTCCACTCAGAGCCATACCAGCACAGAACCACCTTGGGAAGCCGATGTTCCCCCCCACCAGCCTCAGTTAAACCAGTAGCATCTGACTCCTTTGTTGTAAGCCATTCTCTTAGGAGTCCCTCTGTACGTCCCAGAACCCTAAATCCATATTGCCCTGAGCTTCCCTACACCTATTCTTTATGTAGAATGCCTTTTAAAACCCCTCACGCCTTAACTCAAATTAACTTCTGCAGAGAATCCTTCTCTGTTTCTCTGGCACTTCCCCGAATATTTGTGATTTACTCAATAATGCTGGCACCCTTTAACCAAGCAGTTATCTCCAATTGAAGCCATATGAATTAATCACTTGTTCACTGTTTTTGTCTATAATTCCATTAATATTCAAGATCACTAGGTAGGTGTAATAGATTAGGATTCTTTCCTCTTTTGTTCTCTGTTTCTCCAGCTCTGAGGAATAGTATGGCATGAATAGAGACTTCTAATATTTTGCTGAATGAATAAATGCAGTGCTCTAAGAAGCCCAAGTGAGCAAAGTTATAAATCTGGTCTGCTTTCTGGAAGTAATAGAAAAGGCTTCCTCCCTTCAGTTACAACATTTGAATTTGGTATGAAAAATATGGTTTCTATCAGGCAAACAGAAAAGGAAAGATGCAAGGCAGAAAATAAATTTGCAACAGAAGCCCAGAGTGCCGAGAGGAACATGATATTGCTCTGAGAGGTAAGAATAGGGAGATGGTGGGAAAAGGTGCACAAAGAGCAGCTGCCAAGGCTCAAAGGCAGGTGCAGTGCAGACTATTGAAAACCTGCAGGCCAGATTTGAACTTCATTTGATTGACATTAGGAAAAAGGATGAAAGTCTTTCAAGTAGGGACTTGATGGGGTCAGATCTATGTTTAAAAATGGTGATTTTCAAAATGTCATTCTGTGTTCTCCCCACCTGTACCCTGGGAACTCCTGACATATTTTCAGGGGGTCTTAAGAACTGTAACCCTATTAATAGCACTAGTACCATTTATCTTTACTTCATTAGTTTTATAGTCTGCACTGCTGTCTCTACTCTGCATTCCAGGTATCTATACCCATATGTTAGAGGTATTAAAAATATTCTAGTGGACTTTAAAGTTTTCATTGCAGAGATCTTGCAGTTAGAAGGAGTGGGTTCCATTTAAGACTATGCTTGATGAGGTTATACAAAATGACTATTCCATGTGGTGAAGTGAAAGTCAATACAGATATTTTTATTACTATTACTATCTAAAGGAGAAACATTTTGTTGAAATCCAAGTCAAACAAATTCATAGAAAATAGTTTTTACATGAAAGAGTAACTAGCAGATAATGCATGGTGATTCACACTTGGATATTTGACAGAGAGTGCCACACTCATGAAAACAGTATTGAGGGTTTGCTGCAATCTGTTTAAAAGGAAAATTGGAAATTTGGAAAACTTGTATTGCCTCTGATAGCTCAATAGCTTACTAATACTTAAGGTCATTCTTTATGAGATTAGTGGATTAAAATATTTTATAATGAAATAGGCTAGAATTTGGAAGATCAATATAATTAAATAATAGTGTTTTCTAAATAAAAACATGCTTTAATGTTATACTAAAATTAATGGATGGGAAAAATCTATTATAAAGTGATAGAAACTGATGAGACTATCAAGTAAAAGATAAAAAGTTCATTGATATATTTTCACAATTTTCCTATTTATTGGCATTTTTGCTGAAGTTTGATGTAATATTAGGAGCTTAACAATCATCTGAATTTTTTATGAAATACTTCTGTTTCCCCACTGTGTATATAGTTGAGTACAAATCCACTTCATATATTAGTGGATATGATTATGACATATAATTATATGTTCATATAATTATATATTATATGCTATAAGCAAAAGTAGGCTGAATATAGACATAATAGGAGAGTTTATCTATTTCTAAAGAGATTTGTAAAGCAATGATATTTTTTAAATTCAATTTGTTATAACCTGGCCATACTAATATCAATATTAATTAGGTTACTATGCCACCATGATCTAAGTGTCGCTGTCTGAATGCCACCATCCTTCACCCCATCTACCCTCCGCCAGTCCACTATTTAGTAACAGTAGTTTTTCAGTAAAAGAACAAGGGCTTATTATCATGAAGATTTTATCATTTTACTCCCCATACCTTTTTTTTATGGGGGATAATAATTTAGAGAACAGTGATAAAAGCTCACCTATAGCTTTTCTGAAATCTAATTTGTACACCCAGGGCTCTGCCCCGTGAGCCCTGGTTGGTTGATGTTCTGACATAGAGACTGGGCCCCCTGGGAAGAACCCAGAGCTACGGAAGAGCCTGGCAAGTTACCTGTGGTGTATTTGGGTGCCAAAAACAGTAACAATAATGGACCTCATTCCCAACGAATGGAGACATTACTGGCACCTGCTTGAGCAAATCGATGATCAATGGGAAGACAAGTGATACAAGTGATACAAGTGATACTTTCACTTCAGGTAATGCTGTGGTAGAGGAAACCATTTGGTGCTGCAGATAAAACTAAGGCCTTCCAAAAAGCACCCACTCAACCCTTTAAACCATCTTTCCAGCTCTTCACATTTGCTTGACGACATTGTTGTGCATTGTGTTTTACTTATCCTATATAGTAATCCTCTGTTGGGTGTATAGAATGTACAAATGTCTTCTTCCATTCAGCAGTTTCTTTTCACTTCAGCTATATTTCCTTTTGTAGTCCAAGAACTTTTCAGTTTTATATAGTTCCATATTTAAAACAAGGAGAATATCTAATAAGTATTTGCTTTTGAAAATTGTTGTTTCAATTTGTTTGCATAGATCAACTTTATTGTTCTTTCAAATAGTAAATGTTGCAACAACTTTAATTTCTAATACAAGTAATAGTAAATTTATATTTTACTTTGCCCCCTGCAACCCAAGTACACTAAAACTGAGTCCTCACTTTATATACAACTTTTTGTTCATTCAGGGATCCATTGCTTAAAAGGGTTTCAGTTAGCATGGTGAAACCCAAAAATGTTAAGTTCCAACATGTGACAGACATAACCACATAAACCAAATTCTCTGTGATCTTGAATAATTTTGATGAGTTGGTCAGAGTCTCAGTACCATCACTTGAGAATTAGGTTTACAGAAACATTCTAAAAACAACAGCTAAGATGGAATAATCTGTTCATCAGGAATGTAGGTGTGAGGCTGCAAGAGTAGCTACTCCTTTCTTTTAGAACAAGTACAAAACAACAGACTTCATTACTACTCCAGGAACATGGGAGGAAAGGCTTTTAGGCCCTTCTGAGATGCTACCTTGGTATTAGTTTATTATTAACATTTGAATTCTTTATCTGGATTTCTAAGTGAATGTTAATGTTCCTATGAACTTTGAAAACCCTAATTATTCCCTTCCTTCTTCTAAGATTCTCAGCATATTGAACCTAATAGACTTTTCTTTTTAATCTTGTACTGAATTTACCAAGAATTTCCTTGAAGGAATATTGCACTATTCCAAGTCTGCTTATTCTGAACAAGATTTATAACCTCATGTTCATTCAAACAGTTTATCCCCCCCCACCCTTGTACACCACCCCACTACATTTTAGAAAGAAAATGTTTTTTGTTTATTTGTTTTGGGGCCACATGCAGCAGTTCTCAGGGCTTATTCCTGACTCTGAACTCAGGAATCACTCCTTGCTGGGCTCAGAAGAGTATGTGTAGTGCTGGGGATCAAACCCAAGTCACCCCGTGCAAGCACACACTTTACATGCTGTGCCCGCTCTGACCCTATGTGCCGCCCCCTCATTTTATTGTTCAATTCTATTAACATTATTGTAAACATCATAAAAAAGAGGTTAAAAGTTGTATTTCATTGAGAGTAATCCCTGTGGTTATAGTTTTTCTTTCCAAAGACAAACTACACCTTTGATTTACAACCGTAAGTCACAGTCACAGTCCATTGATAGTGTCAGAGTTGTTATCCCTGAGGACTCCCCACATTCCTCTGTGCATCTGGAGCAGTTTCCAACCCCACTACCATGTGACTCTTTTTTCCCATTTTGAACTTCCTGTTTCTCCTTTTCGTTTAGACCTTTCACCTTCCCTCATCGTAAAAAAAATGAAACTATCTTTCCTTTATTCACATGCTTAATCATGTTTCCCACTTTAATGTGCCTATTTGTAACTTTCTCAGACTTTTTCCTAGAAATAGCTAGAGATGTCACCTGTGAAATACTTTCATATCAGCATTTTATGTTTTTGGTGAATTCATGGTCACTAAGTTAACTACTTTGTAATAAAGAATGGCCTGAAAAAGAGCCAGTGATGCCATTTTTATAATCCAGTGCAGAGTGTGGGAGACTTAATAATTTCAACATACTATATCATTTACAAGGGTTGTGCAATACCAGATACCTTATTTGGAACTAAGAATATCACTACACAAAAGTAAATCCTGTATTAAAATGCTAATATTATTTGCTTATTTACAAATGAACTCAGTGAAAATATTATGTAGTACCTATAGTAATATGTTGCACAATGCCTAATATTCCGGAATTATTAGGAGTTTATTTTAGTCTTTCTCCTATAATCTCAAGTTTTAGAATTTTTTAAATTAATGAGCAAAATGCCTCAACCACTCAGTAAGTTATGAAGGTCTTATTCTTTATTACTATGGAATGTATTTAAAAATATATAAAGTGTAGACATTTAGATCTCAACTTTCCCTCCATTACTTTATCTAGTTATCAGTCCTAATAGGTGGTCTTCTAGTAATTTCTAAGTCATAAAAGGTGAGTCAGATGCTGTTAGCATTAACTCTAAATACATGAAAACAACCTAAAGAGAAAAGATGGAACAGAGCATGGAGAAAGGTATGCCTGAGGAAATATTTAATGATCAAGTATATTAAACTGATTAATCAATTTTTAATAATAGTCCAATGTAAATTAGGAATAGTTTAATGGTGAAATTCTATCTCTGTGCTCCATATACGAGTATAACTAAAAGAGTGTAAATACTTGGGGAAGAAAAGGAGTATCACCCAAGATGTAGCATTTTAGCTTAAATAGCAAACATTATAATTTGGGTTATTTAAATAAACTAACAAAGAAACAGGTTTGAATTTTAACACCAAGTCTGTGCATCCCTCTGACAGTTTTCTGGTAAGAGCATTTGCTTTGCTGGCTTACACCTTTCAATTTTGAAATTCTGAGCCTTCTGGAAATCCTGAACAGTTTCTCTACCAATGCCTTCTCTTGCTAATGTATATTTTAAAAGGTCATGCAAATTCAAGTAAATTTAATGGGAAAGAGCCTGAACTTGAAGTCACAATGTCACCCAGGTCAAAATCTCTTCCTTATCTCTGAATTAATTAGTGGACCATGATATTAGGACTATGTCTTTTCCTAGACTAATACCACTGTGATAGTCTTAAAACATTTGTTCTTTCATATGACATATAGGAAGTAAAAGAATCTCTTTCCTTGTTCTGGAATAAGGGCCAAGATTTTGGATTTTTAATCTGTGTGATGCTACCTTCTCTATTTCTCTTTGACTTTGCTTTGCTTGCCAAAAAATGAAGTTTGAGTATTTTTCAACGTGTTCTTTGCAAATATTCAGCTAGTCTCTTTCAGATTACATTACCTGGCTTTCTGGTGTTCCCTGTAATAACAAACTCTGGGCTTTGTGGGTTATGCATTTTTTTTGGTAATAATTATACTGAAATAGCAATGTGATTGAATCAACTTGAAACGTCTGTATTTACCTTTATTGTTTGGTTTTTTTTGGACCACATCCAACTGCATTCAGAGTTTACTCCTGACACAGGGGTGACAACTAGTGGTGCTCAAGCTTACACAATGCCTGGGGTCAAATCAGGATGGGCTAGATGCAAAGCTCATTCTTTAACCTTTGTGCTATCTTCATTCCCTGTATTTACTTTTTTTGTTCTAAAACTTTTGATGTTGTATGTACTGCCTAAATATATATTAAGATTGTATTTCAAATTGGTTTATTTGATCACATTAGAATATGATTAAGAATCTATGGAATGGAATGCTTATTAAGTGGTGTGTGTACTATTCCAGGCACTGGAAATACAGAAATAAAGTCCTTAATTCTCTATATTAGATCATTTATTTTTAAGTTGAGAGCACTTATCACATCATGTCATGATTAGGTGTGTGACCTAGAAGGAATCATGTCACGTCTATCATACAGTTCCAGAAAAACCTTCAACTTTGTAATAATTTTCAGTTGACAATATGTATTCTCCTTTTCTTATTTTGAAAATGTTTGGTGCATAGAGATCATCCATTGTTTTTGCTGTATTTTTCACTTGAGAAAACAGGTGTACTCAATATTTGAGAACTACTTTATGACCACATAGAAGATATGGTAGTAGGACTTGTCCCTTGATTTTCAGTTTAGGTTGCAATCCAGATATCTATATTATACCCAATTTAGAAACCATTCTTCGTTGCCTCTCTTAGTTTTTTGCTGTCATCATGGAAAAGAATAATCCTGTATCTCAAAATTTGACTGGATCCCATGGAACATCAAAAGATTGGCCACCCACCTACAAGATGGTCAGACTTCTTTGTCAAGACACTGAACGAACGGTTTGAGGCCCTTCATATTCCTGAAGCAACCAGATGCCATTGGGATACACTGGCATGTGATAGGGCCAAATGGAAATGTTACTGGCACCCGCCGAGAAAATAAATGAATAACAGGATGTCAGTGAAGTGATCAAATAATCAAGTGAACTGAAAAAAATATTAATCTGTGACTCATGTTTTCTCTACAAAGAACTTCTGATAAAATCTTCACCATTGCTAAGAGGTACAGTTGAAGACTGTGCTTCTCTCACCCAAATTTATTCATTTGCTTTGTGTCCATCAGCATTTTATGCTTTTCTTTATGTGTACCTTGTATTGACCTCAATAAAACAGTTGTCCTGTGTTGAATTGTAGTGTGTCCTCCACATTATTAATTCCATCATTAGACTGGTAGCATTATTTTTATTTTCCATATTGTGTAATCTTGTACTTCTGAGGCAGCCTAGGATATTTGCTTCTAGTATAGAATAAAGACAAACAAACAAATTGACCATTATTATGTAAGCCTGAGTAGAAAAAGTCCTTTTTCTAAGTTAAAAAAAAGACAAGGTAGTTGAAAATGTTATATTTATTTGTTAATTTTTAGTTTCAGGATCACACCTGACTGTGCTTAGGATTTACTCCTAACTCTTAGTCTCTGAATTGGGTCTCATATTGTTCCCAGATGGTATCTCTAGGAATGTTACTTTTTTTCGTCCTGGAACATGTTTTTCTGGACTTTCACTGAACAAATGGACTGGACATCACCAAGTTAGTTTAGAGAATAAACTGTATTTTAACATAAGTGCTAAGTGTCTATGGAAGCATAGGGGTTTGTTTTGTTTTGTTTTTCAAATGCAGATAGAATATTGTCAGTAGGGACTATCTAAGTGAAATATATTTGGTAGAATAGTTTCAATTATGTACCTGAAGAAAGATTTTGGACCAAATGCAACCTCATCAAATGCAGCTCAATGATTCTGAAAGCAGGTGCAAATGTAGTGGAACCAGGAACTGCAGACCATGTAATTTGAAAATGTTCATCATCCAATAAACTCTGAAGATTATAGACAGGGACCATCATTATTAAATAAGTTACCCTTAAAAATTGCATTTTTTGTGCTAAACCCAAAGGTAGGACAAATGATTACGACTGTGCTTTCTTTATAAATTAAATTATATTCATGATGTGGCATTGAAATAAGTAATCCACATTTGTTTTTATGTCAATTTCATTTGTATCTAATGTAATTAGTTGAAAATATATAAAAAATTAGAAATAATTTCAACAATTTCTTTATTTCCCTGTCTTTAAATTTAAATATAATGTCTTCCGATCTCAAATGTTTCTTTAAATTAATAAAGCATTTGGTAATGCTTGCTAATTACTTCTTTCCATAGAAAACATACCAAGGGAGGGGAGAAGGAGAAAAAAGAAAAAATACCAAGAGAAGAAAAAGGTTATAGACTATTTAAGTGATAACATTTCTTTATTTGCAGTAAACTGAGAAATCTTATCAGTAATTCCTTTAAAAAAGTCAAGAAGTTTAAAGAAATATAGATTTTATCTATAGTAGATTACTATTGTCAAGAATATCAGCTAATAAAACTTTACCTGAAATTCCTCAGAGGAGGTATTTTGCTCCCTAAATACATATATACTGTTTAGCTACATTTAAACATGGATTCAAATTAAAGCTTCTTCATACTACTCTAGTGAAAAGAATATATATAAAATGATATCAGTACAAAGAGAATACATTTATTAGTATAATTTTTTAAATGTACAGATATATAAACTAGAATAATTGAAAGACCAAAAGAATATATACCTTTTTCCCTCTAAAAACACAGACAAATGTTACTGGTGGGCCTTTTCTATGAAGAGAATGATTAAAAAATTAATCTTTGAAAAGTGAAAATCAAAGTGAATACAATATTTTATCATTATTCAGAGGAAGATGGCACCAGATTGATTATAATTCCCTGAAAAAGATCATCTTCTGAGTCGTTAGCATAAGCAAAAACTCCTGTAATCTTGAAGGAAATTTGGTTATGTGTAAAAAACCATTCATTTATTACTTGATATAGTAATAATGGTTGTAGAAATTGATCCTAATGATGCGGCACAAACAATGCAAAATATACACAAGGTTTTTAATTGAAAATAATTTATAGTTGAAAAATATTAGAAACCGATTACGTGCAAAAAGCTATGGTATTAAACCATGACAAGTTTTGCTCATAATGGAACTGGAACACTATATAATCATATAACAAAATGAGAATGATTCTGTGAACTAATATAGTGTAATTTATTGAAAATATTACTAAATAAAAAAGTAAAGCTTGGAACAGAGAAATAGTAACATGTGTAAGACAATTGTTTTGCATGTGGTTGACCTGCGTTGACATAAACAGCATCAGATATCTCCCCTGAACCCAACCAGGAGTGATCCTAAAGTATAGTCAAGAGTAAGCCCTGAAGCCCTGAGCACTGCCAGCCAGGTGTGGCCCCAAATCAAATCAGGGACCAGGAAGACTTGTCAGTTTTTGAATCTATCACAAGTGTGTGGAGGGCGGAGGGGAAATAAGATAGAGAAGGGACTAACAAGACTATGATAATTGGAAATTGTGACCTGGACTAGAATTGAATGTTGAAAGGGATATGTATGGTAACTGTTCACTATTTGTATCAAAAATTGCAAAATGAGAGAGGGAGAGTGAGCAGGAAAGAGAAGAAAAAGGGCCGCCATTGAGGCAAGTTGGGGAGAGGAGGTGTTGTGGAATTAGTGCAAGGGAAACTGGGTATATTGGTGCAGGGAAATGTGCACTAGTGGGAGGATAGGTGTTGGAACACTGTATGACTGAAACCCAATCATGAACAGCATTGTAATGGCATATATCCTGGTGATTCAATTTAAAAAAATGACTTTTTAAAGTTTTTAAAGCTTGTATGCTAGTCTTTCATGTAAGAAATAAAAGAATGTATAAAACGTATATACCTTTCTATTTTTTTTAGAGGAAAAAACTTGTATCACCTGTATCGCTTATATAACTTGTCTATCCATTGTTCATTGATTTGCTCGAGCAGACACCAGTAACATCTCCATATGTCCTGTCACATGCTAGTGTAGCTCAAGGGCAACTGCTTGCTCAAGGAACATGAAGAGCCTCAAACAATTCCTTCAGGACATGGGAATGAGGTCTATAATTGTTACTGGTTCTTGGCATATCAAATCCGACAAGGGTAGCTTGCGAGTCTCTGCTGTACGGGTGGGATACTCTTGTAGTAGCCTCTCGTCTCGTGCATGTATTGATAAACCACACATTCACAAAACAGCCCTGTGAAATAGGACAAGATCAGCTCTTCTGCTGAGTGGAACTCTGATGAGTGTGGAGTCCGGAGGTTGAAAATGAACGAAAATGGCGGCCCTCATGGTGTGGGGGTTCTTCTGGCTTCTTGTGAGGCTGTGCTGGGATTGTGGGCCAGGGTTAGAACCTGCCTTCCCTCCTGGGTGCCTCATGATCAGCAGGGCACAGGGAGAGCCAGTAACAGCCCTACCCCATATTTCTGAGTCTCTGGATCAGGCATACCTGGGCTTGAAATAGATGACTGTAAGGTGGGACTCTGACAAGCAGGGCTGTGATCAGCTCTTCTGCTGGGTGGAGCTCTAATGAGCTGTGGAGTCCGGAGGTTGAAATGGCAGCCCTCATTGTGTGGGGGTTCCTCTAGATTCTTGCAAAGCTCTGTTTGGATGGCAGGCCAGGCCTAGAACCTGCCTTTCCTCCTGGGTGCCTCATGATCAGTTGGCACAGGGAGAGCCGGTAACAGCTCTATCCCATGTCTCTGAGTCTCTATGAGGAAAACACAGAATATAAAATATATAATATAAAACAGAAATAATTAAAACAATTAAGAAAGGTGGTTGGAGTAACAGCTTGATGATTAGAAGAATGAAGGACACCACTTTGACCCTGTCTACCAAGCCCAGACATTAAATAACATGTAGTTATGTGTTTATTGAATAACTTTCACTTTATTCTTTTTAAGAGCAGTTGAAATTCAGATGGTCTTTAATCCTTTGAATTGTTCCAGAGTATTCTCTGTAAATACCCACTCTTGGTGCACCAAAGGAAACAGTTTAGTACTGTCTGTAAAACAAGTAAGAAAGAACACTGTACATGCTAACAATAAGACAATATGTCCATAGATAAATAGAGAAGGAAAACTTCTGTAGTTACATGATAATGTAAAAGCTTTCTGACAAATATAAAGGAAGATCATTATTTTGTAGCTATCAGGGTAGATTAAATTATTCCAGAATAATCATGGATGCTAAATCCAGGGGAAAATTTTGCAATGAACTAGATATTTATGTGATCATTAAGTGCATCCCCACAGACTTCTTATAATTCCAAAGAGAAAAACAATATTTATACAGTGAAGTCAATACCTGTACCACTGATCAAAATTGACATAACTAGGGATAGGTGATATCTGTGGCTGGACATGTGATGATCTGAGATAGACCCAGCTTCCCTCTGCAAGATCCCAACTGGAAATGTAAATGCTTCATGTAAGTGTATATATAAATAATGAGAGTAAATTTAGTTGAGGAAATTTATTAGTAAGTCAAATGAGGTAACAGGCTAATGCCAGATGCATCTAAGTCCAGGATGGATGGGTGTTTATATTCATTACTTAGTGTCTCCTTTTACCAAATGTACCCACCTTTGAACCTCCTTTCCTTTGGGATGATAGTGATTTTCTCTTAAAATAGTAATTTGTTCTCAGTTTTTATTTAATTTATTCATTTTTCTCTAGGTACTACAAATAAGCAAAATTCAGTGATATTTGCCTTTCTCTGACTTTATTAAGCATCATTTATATTGGATATGTACATTTTGTTGCAGTGGTATGCTTTCTTCATTTTTTGTAACTTAATAATATTCCATTGTGTATTTTTTACTATATATTTATCTGATAATCTCTCAGTTACTTGAGTTGTTTCCAGTTTTTAGTTATTGTAAATAATGATACAATAAATATTCAATAAATAAATAAAAATGATGAATATAACTCATTGAATCAATATTTTTATATTTGGACTAAACACAGAAAAAGGATAAATGGATTTTATGGGATTTATGTTTAAAATTTTGAAGATGTTATATACTGTTTTATATAATGGTGATCCAAAATTAGTCCAAACTACAATTATTAGAGTTTACTTCTCTTATGACCTACCAAACACTTGTTTCATCTATTATGGATAATAGTCACCCTCATGTGTAAGTATTGTTTTAATATGCAATTCCCAAATAGTAAAGATGAGAAACATCTTTGTTTGCATGCCTTTTGACCACCTATATGTATTTTTGAAGAGGTGTTTATTCATAAGTGCATACACATAAATCGTGTGTTTCAGTTTTAAACTATACATATTACACATTTATTCCCTGTCAGGTATATGAGACAAAAACAATTTCCTTCATTAATTAGGTTACCTTTGATTTTGATAATTGCTACTTTCAAGGGAAAAAGATTTTTGGTTTTATGCGGTTCTATATGTATGTTTTATTTCCTTTTATTACTTTAAAATGATTAGCAAATCAAATGTTAATTAAAAAATAAGTCTCTTTGTCAATACTCCCTACTCATAAACAAAATTATAATTGATTATAGAGTGTTTTGCTGATTGATCAATCATTTTTTATAATGTGATAAAAAAAATTGGGAGAACCAGAGATTAGGGATAAGACAGTTTTACCAAACAAATCAAAATGAACAAGTTGAATAGTTAAGCTTGACGAAGACTGTAATTTTTTCTTTTCTTTCTTAAAATTTTAAATTTTATAAATTGATGAATCAAAGTAGGATAGTTTTCACAGTTAAAAAGTTTTCATGATTGGGTTTCAGTTGTATAATGTTCCAACTCTAGATACTGGAGTACTGTAAATCTAAGGTAACTGAGAAAAGAACTATTATACACTAACAGGCAAGTTTGTAAAGATAGTGAAATTGTTAAAGGCTATTTTACAAATAGATGTCAGGAGATTTACATGAAATTCATAGAAAGTTAGCATGAAAATAAATACTTAATTCTAAAAACTTTTTAAAGAAAAATGTGAGAAAAACAGGAGGTATAAATTAATATAAGACATACAAGAAAAAACAGGAGGTATAAATTAATATAACACATACATACAAGCATTGTTTTCAGTTTTTCAAAAAGAGCAAAGAAAATTAATGTGTGAGAAGTGGGAAGAGAAATCAATAAAATAACAAAAGGAATTCTTTTTATCTGAAATGAATGCCTTGCCCTTGAAAATATTGACCAAATTTCTCCAAGAATAATGAATGACAAGATTTATATCTAGATTTATTAATGTGAAGTTGTAGAACAAAAAAGAGTAAAGAAGACACTAAAATATTCTATACAGATAGATAACAAAGAATATGCATATTTTATATAAGGAAAGATAATTTTTACTAGATTTGCCTAATGCCTGTAACAATTATAGACCCATGACCTGATGGAATGGTTTGAGGCTCTTTATGTTCCTGGAACCAGCAGTTACCCTTGGGCTTTACTAGCATGTGACAGGATGTATGGAGATGTTACTGAGCAAATCGATGATCAATGGGAAGACAAGTGATACAAGTGAATTATACCACTGTGAGATATATAATTACAAAGCTGTTCATGATTGGGTCTCAGCCACACAGTGTTCCAGCAATCAGTCCTCCATAACCCTACCAGTATGCCCGAATTCCCTTCACTCAACCCACCTTTATGTTTGGTCTTCTTCTTCTTTTCATCTTTTTCTTTCTTCTTTCTTCTTCTTTTTCTTTCTTCTTTCTTCTTCCTTCTTCCGCTTTCTCCTAATCCTCTTCTTCCCTTCTCCTCCTCCTTCTCTTCCTCCTCTTCATACTCCCTCTCCCTCTCCCTTCCCTCCTCCTTCTCCCCCTCCATTCCCATTCCCCCTCTCTTTTTCTCTCCCACCTCCCTCATCTCCCTCCCTCTCCCCTCCCAACAGTGAATGAGAGTTCCTTTCTCCCTGCATCCACAGGGAGTTCTATACTCTGTGGTGTGAGATGATATCTCATGTTGTTTTCATTTGCATTTCCCTGATGATTAGTGATGAAGTATATTTCTTCAATTGCATTTTGGCCATGTGAGTTTCTTCTTTGTGGAAGTTTCTCTTCATTTTTTTCTCCCATTTTTTTGATGAGGTTGGCTGCTTTTTTTCTTGTAAAGTTTACTAGTGTCTTAAATATCTTGGAAATTAGGTATTTGATTTTCTGTGGCGCAATTGTGAATGGGATAGTTTCTTTAATGTCCCTTTCTTCTCTTTCACTGTTTGCATATAGAAAGGGCATTGTCTTTTGGGTATTGATTTTGTGCCCTGCTACTCTGCTATAGGAATGTATTATTTCTAGGAGCCTCTTCGTAGAGAGTTTCGGGTTTTCCAGGTATAATATCATGTCATCTGCAAATAGTGATAACTTGGCTTCTTCCCTTCCTATCTGGATGCCCTTAATGTCTTTTTCTTCCCTGATTGCTATGGCAAGTACTTCCAGTACTATATTGAATAGAAGTGGTGAGAGTGGGCAGCCTTGTCTTGTCCCTGGTCTTAAGGGGAAGGCTTTCAGTTTTCCCCATTGAGAATGATGCTCGCTGTGGGCTTGTAGTATATGCCCTGGATTATCTTGAGGAAGGTTCCTTCAATCCCCATTTTATGGAGAGCTTTCATCATGAACGGGTGTTGAATCTTGTCAAATGCCTTCTCTGCATCTATTGATATGATCATATGGTTTTTATTTTTCTTTTTGTTGATATGATGTATTATGTTGATTGACTTACGGATGTTGAACCATCCTTGCATTCCCGGGATGAATCCCACTTGGTCATTGTGTATAATCTTTTGATGACTCTTTGGATTCTATTTGCTAGTATTTTGTTGAAGATCTTAGCATCTATATTCATCAGGGAGATTGGTCTGTAGTTTTCCTTTTTTGTGGCATCTTTTGTCTGCTTTGGGTATCAGGGTGATATGTCCCTCATAAAAGCTATTTGGGAGTGTTTCTGTTTCTTCAATTTGCCGGAAGAGCTTAAAAAGAATTGGAAGTAGGTCCTCTTTAAAGGTTTTGTAGAATTCACTGGTGAATCCATCTGGACCTGGGCTTTTGTGTTTGGGGAGACTTTTGATTACCGATTCTATTTCCTTGATGGAAATAGTTTTGTTGAGGTATTCCAAATCTTCTTGTTGCAGACTTGGGAAGCTATAGGAATAAAGAATGTAAAGGATCTCTACAAAGAAAACTACAAAACGTTACTTCAGGAAATAAAAGAAGACCTGAGGAAATGGAGACATATTCCCTGATCATGGATCGGAAGGATTAACATTATCAAAATGGTAATACTCCCTAGAGCTTTATACAGATTCAATGCTGTCCCTATAAAGATACCCATGATGTTCTTCAAAGAAATTGAACAAACACTCCTGAAATTTGTATGGAATAATAAAACTCCACGAATAGCTAAAGCAATCCTTGGGAAAAAGAAGATGGGAGGTATCACTTTCCCCAACCTCAAGCTCTACTACAGAGCAGTTATAATTAAGACAGTGTGGTATTGGTATAGAGACAGACCTGTAGACCTATGGAATAGAACTGAGTATCCTGAAACACATTCTCAAATATAAAAGCACTTAATCTTCGATAAAGGAGCAAAAAATATTAAGTGAAGCAAAGAAAGCCTCTTCAACAAATGGTGCTGGGAAAACTGGACAGCTACATGTAAAAAACGAACTTAGACCTCCTTCTAACGCCATGCACAAAAGTCAGATCAAAATGGATTCTAGATCTCAACATCAGACATGAATCTATAAGGTACATCGAAGAAAACATAGGAGAAACGCTCTACGACATCAAAACGAAAAGTATCTTTAAAGACGACACACCACTGACCAAGCAAATGGAAGCAAAGATAAACAAATGGGATTATATAAAACTAAAAAGCTTCTGCACCTCAAAAAGAAACGGTGACCAAGATTCAAAGACAATCCACAGAGTGGGAAAGGATATTCACCCAATACCCATCTGACAAAGGGGTAATATCCAGGATATATCAGGCACTGGTAGACCTTCACACACACACACACAAAAAAAAACAGCCAACCCCATCAAAAAATGGGGAGAAGAAATGAACAGAAGCTTCCAAAAAAGAAGAAATTCGAATGGCCAAAAAGGCATATGAAAAGTGCTCTTCATCTTTAATCATCAGGGAGATGCAAATCAAAACAACAATGAGGTACCATCTCACACCACAGAGGCTGGCCCACATCCAAAACAGCAAGAACAACCGGTGCTGGCGTGGATGTGGGAAAAAGGGACTCTCATCCACTGTTGGTGGGAGTGCCAACTGGTCCAGCCCTTTTGGAAAACAATATAGGCATTCCTCCGAAAGCTAGATATTGAGCTCCCATTTGATCCAGCAATAGCACTCCTGGGCATATACCCGAGAGACCAGAAAACGCATAGCAGAAACACTATCTGTACTTCTTTATTCATCTCTGCGCTATTCACTATAGCTAGAATCTGGAAACAACCTAAATGCCCGAGAACAGAGGACAGGCTAAAGAAACTGTGGTTCATCTACACTATGGAATACTATGCGCCTGTCAGAAAAGATGAAATTATGAAATTTACCTGCAAATGGATGGACATGGAGACTATCATGCTGAGTGAAATTAGTCAGAAGGAAAAGGACAGATATAGAATGACTGCATTCATTAATACGACATAAATAGATACCAGTGTTTTACTAAATATGGGAAATGGTAATGGCAGATTAAAACTCACCATTGAATATACACAAAGAGACTTAAGTGATAAACTCTAAATGTCTGCAGGGCTAGCCACAATGTGTAAAAATAAGAGGGAGAGAGATGCAGAGACAGAGAGAGAGAGAGAGAGAGAGAGAGGAAACTGGGGTACCTGTTATTAAGGCAGTATGGGGGTGGGCGGGAGGGGGGTGGGGTACATTGGTGGTGGAAATGGGGCACTGGTGGAGGGATGAGTGCTGGTATACTGTATTACCAAGAACCAATTATGAACACCTTTGTAATTGTAAAAAAATAAAAAAAAAAAGGTTAAAAAATATCTTGGAAATTAACCCCTTATCAGATGGGCATTGGGTGAATATTCTTTCCTCCTCCGTGGGTTGTTTTTGTATATTGGTCACCATTTCTTCTGAGGTGCAAAAGCTTTTTAAGATTTGCGTAGTTCCATATGGTGAATCAAATTTTAATGTCATTGTTCAAACCCAAATAATCACACAAGAGCATGTTACACACTTATTTTTTAAGCAATTTACCTTTATTGAATCAGTTTTGAAATTAAACTTCAAAAAATAAGAGGAAGATATAAGTAAGAGTATTTAAGAAAAAACTTGTACATAAACAGGCAACTCAGATCAAAAATGAAAATAATTTATATATTGATTTCCATGCATTACTCCAAAATATTAAGTTTGTTTTTCAAAAATATTCTAGTTTACAAAAGTTCATTTAGCTAGTAAGAAAACAGGTGAGTATAAATTTCAGTGAAGCAAAAAAAAATCTGTGCTGTAAATTTATGACAAAATATAGAGATAATGTTAATAAATTCAGATAAGAAGGTATTTCTTTAATTATGAGATATGTATGAATCTGTACTGTATACTATATACTTTATGCTCATTCTAAATCACTCTGTTGTCTGGGTATTTTCAATCAAGTACATCTCCATTTTCAGTCTAGAATTACTGATATACTCTATTCTTGCTTTTTAAAAATCTTACTGAACATCATAAATTCAGTCATCAGACCTATAACTATTTAGATTGGCTTCTTTCAGCAACCTTAACTGATTAAAATTCACACATATAATGCATATGGTTTTTTTTATTGCTGGGTGCTATGCATATACCATGACATTTGTCTCCATCTTATTCAGGCAGTTTCTAGTTTTGAATAATTTTTTGAATAAAGCTGCTATAAACATTTTCATACAGGTTTTGTATGACAAACATTTTAATTTCCTAAATGATTACTGATGCTGAGAACATTTGTGTGTCAGTTGTATGATTTTGATAAGGCATTTGTTATATCCTGTTCATTTTTATTGAGGTGTTTCCTCACTGAGTTTTGACAGTTTTGTCTCTGGATTCAAGTCCTTCATTACATGTGTAACAAGCAAGCATTTTCTCTTAAGTTTTTGACTTATTAATATTTCGTTTAGTAGTGTATACTAAAGAGACCATATAATTAACATAATTTAAAAATATTAGCTCAGCTACTCTCAGTTCTGTGCTTGGGGACAGAGATTCACTCCAAATAATGATCAGAGGTCCAAGTTAGTGAGATCAAACCTGTCCCTTGCATATAAAATAAGTAAGTGCTTGGCCTGTTGATCAATCTTTGTAATCCCTACACCTAAACTTTTATGAAATTCATGGTTTCATTTTTTATTTTGTTTGACTTTGAAAAGTATTTGTTTAATTTATAGCAAGAAAAAAAATCTTTTCTTGTGATTGCTCTAAAAAATATTAGTGTTTTTTTACATTAGCTCTTTGTTCTATTTCAAATTTTTTTTTAAATGTTGGGACACATGGATTAATATTCACTTAGACAACTTTAAAAATTAGGTTTTATCAGGCCACAAAGTCCAGAATTTCACTATAGTGTAGATTAAAAAATTGAAGAGGGGATGGTGATTAATTAGGCTCAAGTAGAGAAGAGAGACTTGAAAATATTTGGGGGGTTATGTCCCTTGGGTAAACCATGATATTAAAGTTCACATTGTGAATTTTTTAGGTGAAGCATAGGTGCTGATGGTCATTTATAGATGACTTGTGAAAGGAAAGGGGCTTTGGCACTTTGAGACTCAGATTATATGATCCACCCCTAGTCATCTTTGCCATTCCTGAATCATCTGAGATCATCTTGAAAAAGTTTGAGTTGTAGTGAGAGTTGTCCCAAAGAGAGAATGGTCAACACTCATTGGTTTCCCTGACCAGAATAACCATATTTTTTGAAGTGGACCTTTTACTAACATGCTGAATTTTATAAAAATGGTACCAATGAGTGTAACATATTTCTCAGAGTATTCAGTCTTCAAGAGATTTGATAATTCTAATCACTACAAATAATTTCCATATTTAATGTATAACCATCTTGGGCTGCAACAATATTACAGAGTTCAAGGTGCTTGCATTGTAATCCCTGGAACCCTGTATGGTTCTCATGAATCTCCCATGAGTTACACCTGAGCTTAGAGTCAGGAGTAAGCCACATTTACTTACGATTCATTGAGGTATGGCCCCCAAATCTATATAAATTAATGAATAAATAAATACATAAAAATGGCTGTATTTTCAGCACCTATTTGTACTCTTTAATTCTCACATAAAAGTGATTTCTAGTACTAATATTTGAGACACAGCTTTGGTCTGAAACTGAACCAATATAGTAGAGTATATATGTTGAAATTATACTCTGTTGGTTTCCTGAGCTTTGCACTATTTAATCATTTGGGGGAAGGAAAGAAGTGTCTCTTCACACATGAAAAGAAGAAAATACAAGCCTAAAATAGTTTCAGCAAGTAAATGATTTGGAAAAGGGGGCCTGACCGATAGCACAGTGGGTAAGGCATTTGCCTTGCATGTGGCCAACCCATATGGTCGGCATCCAATATGGCCTCCCCGAGTACCACCAGGAGTAATTCCTGAGTGCAGAACCAGGAGTAACCCCTGAGCATTGCTAGGTGTAACCCCAAAAAGCAGAAACTAAAAAAAAATTGTAAAAATGTACAGTTTTTTTTCTTTTCTATCCTATCTTTCAATATTTCCATCTCTTCCTGGTCCTTTTGTGAAACACTGAGTTTGGATTCCAGGGTCTTGACATCTTTCAAAAAGCTGGGGGGGGGGGGGGGGGGGGGGGGTTTTTTTTTGAGTTGTCTCTTAATCACTTCATTTGTATTAGTTGTCTTCCTGTTGTTCATTGATTTGCTTGAGCAAGTATCAGTAAAAGCTCCATTCGTTGGGAATGAGGCCCATTATTGCCACTGTTTTTGACATATCATATACAACACAGGTAGCTTGCCTGGCTCTGCAATGGCTCTGGGTTCATCTCCGTGGGCCCAGTCTTTTCTATGTCAGAACATCAACCATCCAGGGCCCACTGGGAAGAGCTCTGGGTGTAGACAAGCCAGTCTCCTGTCTGCCACCTGTTGATACAGCTGGGCACCACAGCCACACCTGCAACACCTCAACGGGCAGTGTCTCTTAACAAATGATGTAAATCTAATGCAATTATAATTAACTAATCATTAAAAGTGGGTTGAGGGATCAGAAAAATGTTTTTTATATCTGGCTTAATGTGTTTTAATAGATTTTACAACTTTGTTAGGTCACACTAATATCTAGTGATGGCCATGTTGATGATGGAATTGTGGTGTGCAGCACAGACTGTAGCCTGATTTATTGAGTAAGCACAGCTCAGCATGGTGCTGAAAGGAAGCACCATAATTATGTTTTACAACTACTGTTTTTTATCAGCTCTGTAGTCTCCTTCATTTCCTCCCAAAGTGAAATCTCAGACAAGTTATTACTTCTCTTGACATATTCAAATAAGATATTAATGGCCTCTACTTTTTTAAGTAACAAAATTTCCACTCAAATAGAAGATAAAAATTCTAAGCCACCATCCACTTTAAAACTCTTCTCTTGAACTTCCAGACAATTAGTGGTTGGCCACTTATAACAAACTCAGAACTGGTCTGACTAGAGTAGCTCTTTTATTATTTCGTTTGATCCAACTGCTTTATAGATCAGAAAGATATATTTGCCTTAATGGGACAGTTTTCATTTGGTTTTTCTTGTGACTATATCCAGGCACTAACTGATGTTGTGGTTATTGATGTATATGAGTGATGTATATTGAGATATAGAGGAGTCATGACTCCTAATGGACAGTGACATTTGAATTCTGCCATTTTTCATATAAGATTGTTGGAAAAGGCACCTACTTGTTCCATGTAGCTATTCCATGTAGCTTGAAAACTCAGCAAACTTTTTCATGTTTATGGTTCCAAAGTGTGAAGTTTCCTAGATCAAGCTTGAAGTTGTGTTGAATTTATAACCTTATGTATAAAATTGTATAGTTGCACCTCTGCCAGTGTCTTCTGAGAATATAAATTAATTGTAAATGATTTATTCAAAGGGAAGGGTATAGATCCCTCTTCCTAAAGCAGAAAAGCTTATTAAAGAAATTGTGACCATGGATTATACTTTTCATAGCACTCATCTATGAGTTGGAGGTCTTGAGCACCAGAACACATTCTTCATCCGTTCATGGATAGAAGGTCATTATTTTCTGAATGCAGTCTTTTATATTCACATTGCCTCTGGTGCTAATTTAACCATCCACAGGCTTTTAGCTTTAGACTTCAATAGATGTTTATTTCAATGTTTTCTTTATATTAAGACAAATTCTCTTGGGTTTAGGTGATGAAGAAATGCCATTGCGCATGTGTGTGTATACATACAAAATGACATATCTTTATGTATGTTGATTGTTGATGTGATGGTGAGAGATGCTGATGTTGCTGGTGAGGTTGTATCTTTGAGGGAGTAGAACCAACTCACAAAGTTTGTTAAGTAGAGCACCCACAAAGTAGGTTGAGTAGAGCACCCACAAAGAAGTCTCCACAAACCACTTTGGGGAGTAACTCCACTTTATTAGGTCGAACAGGGATATTTAAGTTTGAGAAAGCAGGTGGAGAAACTATCAGTCAATTGGGTAATAGGGTGGGGTCTCTGTTAGCTAATTATTTAGGGTAAGAGAAAGATTCCAGAAGTGGAGAAGTCCACTTCTGGACTTCCCTCTCGTCAGAACTCCACCCAGCAGACCAGCCCATCACAGCCCGGATCACCGACACCCACCCTGCCGCAGCTTTTTCCTCAATCCGGCCCAGGTATGCTGGTCCAGAGACTCTCACACATGGGGCAGAGCTGTTCCTTGCTCTCCCTGTGCAAAAGCCGTTCATGAGGCAGTCAGGAGGCATGGCGGGTTCTAGCCCTGGCCCACCACCTCGGCAGAGCCTCACAACAAGCCAGACCACCGCTCCTCACTCCACGGGCGCCGCCATTTTCCACTTCTGGACTTCCCTCTCGTCAGAACTCCACCCAGCAGACCAGCCCATCACAGCCAGGCTCGCGCGGCCGCTGCGGCCGGGCGGTTCATCAATAAATGCTTTATTTGGAGGTGTTTAAAAGAGTTTGCCTCCCACTTCGACAAGCCTGGCAAGCTTCTCGTGTTGTATATGATATGCCAAATTCCAGTAACAATTATATTAGGTCATGGGAATGACCTAATATAATGGTTTGAGGCTCTTTATGTTCCTGTAGCAAGCCGATGCCCCTGGCTCTACTGGCATGAGACAGGACATATAGAGATATTACTGGTGCCCACTCTAGCAAATAGATGATCAACGGGAAGATCGTGATCGTGATTGAAGAGAAAGATTAAAACAAGGGAATAAGGCAGGGGATTAAGACAGGGTGTGTGCTAAATTCTAAACAGGTAGTGTGGTGCTTCTGAACGGACTGCATTCAGCTACATTAACCTTTATTTATCATGATCCACGATCTTCCCGTTCATCATCTATTTGCTAGAGCGGGTACCAGTAATATCTCCATATGTCCTGTCTCATGCCAGTAGAGCCAAGGGCATCGGCTTGCTACAGGAACATAAAGAGCCTCAAACCATTATATTAGGTCATTGGAATGACCTAATATAATTGTTACTGGAATTTGGCATATCAAATACAACACAATCAGCTTGCCAGGCTTTATTTATAACATATATGTATATATATATATATATATATATATATATATATGATTACATATGAGTTAATTGTTAACAAGTTGGTTTCCAATTAGTGAAATACAGATAGCACTATTTTTGGTATAATTTGATGTCATGTAATAGAGTTGTACCTCTCCATATTTTTCACTACAGAAGAAATAAAAAATTAAAAATATATAATTATCTATTAAAATATATACCACCCCTTAATGTGGCAGAATGTTTCAGATCTTCAAAAAAACTATTAATTACTAATTACAAAAGCATTTTCTTGTTTTCCTTAGGATCAATTTCAGGATTGGTTTCATAAGGGTAGCAAATTCATGTGATCTTTAGAAGCCAAAGAGCATTTGCCAGCTATTCTAACATGTCAGATGTCTGGAGTTGTTTTTAGGTAGCATTTTAATTGGAGCATAGATGTGTTTTCAAAATGGTAGAACCTATTTTCACTGTATTAGCATGAAAGTTTATGTGAGGTCATGGGATGAGGTAAATGACTCATTGTTATCTTGGTGTTTTATTTGAAATTAAATTAAGCCTGAAAAATCTTTTTTCTTTCTGTAGAGTCAGTACACTCTGTACAAGGTATGAAAATAGAAAATAGGCAAATAGCACTTCAGAGTTTCATTCTGTATACCTCCTTAGAGGCTTAGGATATATGCCAAAGAGATTACACAGTTTATATTGGTGATCACATTATTCACTTGTTATATAAAATCATCCATATTTAGGAGTAGCTAGCTGAGAAGAACCTGGCACCAATAAAAGAATACATGTATGCAAAAATCACTTTACAAACTTCAATTTATATAGAAAATGTGTTATGCAAAAACTGTGATTATATTCCCAGAAAGAAATTTCCAATAAGCAACCTTAAAATGCTTGCAAAGTAATGGAAAACACATCCAAGTACAATGACAAAACTCCAATCTCTGGAGTTCCTAAGCTCATGCTAGTAATGGCATCATTGGACATGTATGGATAATTTTTAGTGTTGCTTCTTGCAGTAAAGTTTGGATAAGAGAAATAGGTGTGATTCTGTCTTCCAGAGATTTGACTCTAAAGGATAACACACTATTGATAGCTCATAAAACAGAATGCTTTTACTGACGGCCATGGGACTCTTGAGAGCCTGCAGACGGTTGCTGTTATCATGCAGCAGGCAGGTTTGATCACCATCAGTCTTATTTTCTAAGTGCATGTCAGAAAGGCTGAATAAATTCCTATATTGCAGTTTCCTCACAGCTCTGAGAGGACCCCAGTTGGGAGATCCATTTGGCAGATATAAAGAAATCTATAGCTGTTTCTTTGTGAAGTAGGTATTCCAGTTTTATTAACTGCAGTCCTTTACAACAAGCTAATAGGCACTATTATTTCATGGAATGCAGTATGCAGGACTATTAAAATTATTTAATCATGGTGCAACATGCTCAAACAATTCAAGCTCTTTATTTCAAACAATTTTTTGTAGAAAGATAAGAAATTATAAAGAAGCCTCTGTCTCTTGAGAGGAGTAAAGAGATTTTTACAAAGAAATTACTTCTCAGTTTTATTCTTCTAGTAAGTCCATTTCATAACAATAATTTGGGTCAGAGTGATTTAGGTATTAGGGATGTTTTAAAAAAGGAGAAAAGTATTGAGATCTCATACATGAATCTACCACATGAATCACTGTATTCAAACATTTCTCTGAATTGGAACTTCAACTTATAGAATTTAAGAATGAAATAAAGCTGTAACTAAAGCAAAATTCAAATATAAAATGCACCAATTTATTTAATCAAAGTATAAGAATGAAGCAGAATTCCAAAGTCTTTACAGATATCTATTTGCCATGATTTTAGGACCAAGAATTTCATCTGCACTTGCTTTCAAAGAGAAAGTAGAATACTTCTAAGTATTGCATTCTAACAGTCCTGGGTGACTTATTTAAATGACAAATAGGAAGGATTTCTGCAATAACTTTCTGCAAGTCCCTTATAAATAAAAGCTTCTAAATTGCTCAGTGCTGCTTCAAAATTATTTGTATATTCTTAAGTTGTTTAGATATATCCCAAGTGGTCTCTTTACATACTGTTATTCACATAAAACATCTGTCATTCACCAAAGTATCAAAAGAAAATTTGGTTCAGTTCATCTAAGTTGTTGTACATTATATAGACTAATTTGTCTAGTAATTATTATATACAATTTTAATAATTTAAAGGTTAAAATCTCAGTAGTGTTGCAGAGCCCGGCAAGCTACCCGTGTTTTATTTGATATGCCAAAAAAGTAACAATTATGTACCTAAATCCCATAAATTCAAAGTTATCCCCATATAATACTTTTTAAAGCTGATAACAGATCTTAATTCCTCACAATATTATTGGAATTTTAATTTTCACCTTTTTTGGTGATTATTATTTTTCTTGAAAGTCTGGGGATGGGGTGGAGGGTTGGGAGAACATGTATGATAGGGTCCCATGTTTGCAAATTTGAGAGTTTGATTACAAATACGGGTGTTAAAATATGTAACTTTCTTTTATTCCTGAAACTAAACTGAATCCTGAGTTTATTCATTTGTACTTGAAGTATATCTGCTATAGCAGAAACCGAAGATAAGGTGACTTACAATGAACATTTATTTCTAACAGTTCTGGAGTACAGACATCTAACATTAGGGTCTAGAACAATCATGGTCTGGTTAGAAACCTTTTCTCAGTTTCAGACTAACTTGTCCTCATGACCTTACATAGAAGGTGCAAAGGAATTGTCTGTGAATATGGGGGCAGGGGTCATAAATATTCCACACACATCATGGGGGAAGTGCACCTGTGCACAGTTCAGGTAATGCAGTCATTTTTGTCTAGAACTGAGTCCATATGGAAGAAAATTTGTTGTTACTCTTTCTTTTCCTGCCAGGAATGGCCTAAGCTTTCTGGTATCCAATGAGGCATGTGTAAATTGGGGTTTATATGTTCCACGTTATCAAGAGGGAAATGCAGAACTCATCATTGAAAACTGACCTCTGTTGATATGGAGATTCTGTTTGTGGTCCAACAGAGCTGTCATACCTACTGCCTACAAATCCATTTCCAGTGACCTCTCATTTTCAGATAACACACTTGTTATAAGTGTTATATATCTCCTGCCTCTTGAGGTGTTGCAGGTGTGGCTGTGGTGCCTGGCTGCATCAGCAGGTGGCAGACAGGAGACAGGCTTGGCTACATTCAGGGCTCAGCCCCATGGGCCATGGATGGTTGATGGTCTGACATAGAAAGAAACTGGACTCCTGGGATGAACCCAGAGCCACGGCAGAGCCTGGCAAGCTACTCATGGTGTATTCAATTTGCCCAAAACAGTAACAATAATGTACCTGATTACAACAAATGTAGACATTACTGGTGCCTTCTCGAGGAAATTTATGAACAAGGGAAGACAAGTGACAAGTGATATCTCTTATCTAAACTCTTTTATAAACACTTATCTCTTAACTAAGCTCTTATCTAAACTCTTCTTTGAGCACTGATACACATACAGGAAACTTTTATTAAAGAACATTTTCATCTAATTGGTATCCGTAGTTTCCTTAATACTCTAATTTAGAGGATTATAAGACTCAAAACATTTGACTACATCAATTTTTATTTTAATTACTGAGGTTTTAATCAGGTGTGGGGAAATGGTACTTCATATTAAAATCGATGGTACATGCAACATAAAACTATTAAATCAATGAATACTATCATAATAGAAAAATAATGCACTAACAAAGATAAAAAATGAAGGGGCAAAAAATTCTAAACAACAGCTTAATTCATTAAAGTTGCATTAATTTTAAAAATAGCAGTTATTGAAAGTCTGTGAAAATGTTCTATTGACACATACCAAACAGAAACATTCAATGAAGTAAATCTCAGTAGAGCACAGTCATGGTATTGGAGATACTGATTTACCACAACCTCCCGTATTGAGTATTCTACAGTTGGCACATTAAAATAATAATCTTTTCCCCACTTTTATTATCCAGTATGGGAATCTTACATCACCTCAAGAAAACCAGGTCATCACCATTTCTCGTCCCCTTCTGCCCCATTTTGCAGAGCTTTATGCCAGAGTAGTTAGGCAAAAGAACCAGGATTCTTTTACCCAGAGCAGAAGCTCCATTCCATTGGAGCACTCAAATCTATTAAGCAAATACTAAATCATCTTAGAGAAAGATAGATAACAATTGAACACTATCAGCAAATCAGTAAAAAATCAGTGAACTTTCAATCATTTCTTAAACCAAGTGTACTTATTGGGCATATAGACAACATATTGCCCAATATAAATCAAATACATCTATTTGGTTTTATTACAATTACCCATACTAACTCTCTAGGATAAATTACATACTAGGCCACAAAACAAATCTTAGTGAATTTAAAGAGATTGAAGCTACCAAGTACATTTTTAACTAAAATATCATGAAAGATAAATAATAAAGAAATATTGTGTTCCTGAATAATCAAAATGTCAAAGATAAAGAAAATATTAAAAATGTTAAAACAAATGAAAATTGAAGCACAACATACCCTAAGTTAAGGAATAGAGCAACAACATAAGAATAAAATTTTATCTTGACTAAACATATTTCTTCCTAAGAAAGATCTCAAAATATAGCTGAAACTAACTTAAGTAGCTACAAAAAAAAAAACTAAACCCAAAATTAGTGCAAATAAAGATCAGAGACAAATTAATATAGTAGAACAAGCAAAGATTGAAGTATTGTTTTCCAGTGATCAGAATGATAGTACTGGAGGTAAGGCACTTAGTCACATAATGACTAATCCTGATTCCTATCCCCAGTACCATATATGGTCTCAGAAGCACTGCCAAGAGTGACCACTGAGTCGTAGTGGATTTGTTCCGAAACAAAAAGTAAACAAAAACTATTGTTCCATTATTGTTTGGTGTTTCTACTCTTCTTGGGTTTTAGTCTCACAGTTGTAAGCCTGCCTTAGGTGTTGGGGTCTTGGGAAGGCAGTTGGGTTAGAGAAGGACTACTATGTCAATGATAGTTGGAAATGATTATTCTGGAAAGAATTACATGCTGAAAGTAGGTAAAAGAACCTCTCAGTATCTGCATTGCAAACCAAAATGCCCCAAATGGGAGCAGGGTGGGAAAGAGAGAGAGAGAGAGAGAGAGAGAGAGAGAGAGAGAGAGAGAGAGAGAGAGAGAAGATAGAGGCCAGAGACAGAGAGAGACATAGAGAGATAGAGAAACAGAGAGATAGAGAAGAGAGAGAACTCAAATGCTAACAAAAAGTCATTAGAATTGTTAGAGTCATAGAAAAGTTCATAAAATACCACAATGAAACTTCATGTCATCAAATTGAAGAGCTCAGAAAATACAAATTCCTAATAGTATAACTGAAAAAAAGTAGTATCATAAAGTTTATCAGTAGTTGAAAAAAAATTCCATTAAATAAAAAAAAACCCATAAAAGGCAACTTCTTTGGGAAATTTTACCAAATAGTTATGAGAGAATCAATATGTGTAAGAGGACACTTTTTTTTAATCATACAAGGTAACTATGATCCTGCAAAAAAGCCATGTAACAATACTCTGAGAAGAGAAAAACAGTAGACCAAACACCTTGATGAATAAAGATGCAAAAATTTTCAAGTAAACATTATCAAATAATCAAATAAAACCATCCAAAATGATTTCAATCTAAGAATTATTCAGTATAATGCAATATATTCATAGAAAAATATTATTCAAATGTGAAAATAAATGAACTGTTATCTTGAAAGAAATTTGAAAACAGCCTAAGGAGAAGGAGCAAATAGTTTTTTGATTATTTTTCTGTGAAATCTTAGTAAAAAATGCTTTTTATTCATACCAAAGATGTAAAAAGGGTTGAAATAGAGAATGCTTTTCACCGTTTATTTTTTGAGCCATACCCAGTAGTGCTCATGGGTTACAGCTAGCAGTGCCCTGGGAATCATCTGCAGTTCTGGGATTTGTAGCAATGTTCTGACCATAGGAGTGCTAGGCAAGTGCCTGAACTTATTCATTGTCTCCCTACTCTAACAGATCTATGTTTTAAAGAAAAAATGGTATTCTAAATTAGAGTGAGGTTATTGTTTTTGTAACTCGGTATGTACTAACAATCATTGACAAAAAATCAATCATTGTTCTAAGAAGAATTTTAGAGTTATATAAAGTGAAGAGTGGGGTTTTCTTTAGATTTTTATTAATGTCTTTTATATGTAAAAGTATTGCAACTCACGGCACTGAAATAAATTTGCTGATATTTGCAAATATATTATGTGCTTAAGTTATATTTCACACCCATTTGTCTAATGCCGAGAGACTTACCTATAAAACACACTCTGAAGTTGGGGGTGAATAGAGCAGATAGCTGAAGACATGCTTTGCATGCAGAAGCCATAGGTTACCTCCCTGCCCCCTCACGGTCCTCTTAGCACCACCAAGATTGGCCTCTAAACCTTTTGCCAGGTGTGGCTCAAATTTCTGTACGGTGTAACTCTCCCATTAAAATTTCCAACACTTTACTATGTTGCCTTCAATTAACCCTCCTATTATGTTCCTTTCAGCCATACAGAAATCACATACTTAGAGCAAATTTTCTATGGAAGGTATCTTTCGCTCTCAGGACTAATTAGACTGAACTGGAATGTGAAAATGGGTATATGTCCTCTCAGGTCTTTGAGCTTTCTGTATTACCTGAAATGTTCTTCCTTTTATTATACTAAATTAAATCCCACACTTTTCCATGACAAACCCTAAGTAATTAGAGAAACTTTCAAATTCTCCAGTCCAAAGTGGCTATTTATTTTCTTCTCCCAGAGCACTTTTTTAAATGTCTATAATAAACTAATTTTACCTGGACTTTGTAATTATTTAACTTTACATCTTAAGTTCTCAAGAGAGGGGGGCACTAATATTGTATTTAACTCTCTGTTGCTGTTTGGGTAACAGCAAACACTTAACAAGCACTGAAGGAAATAAAGACTAAATGGAGATCGTAGAAGAAAGAGTGATTCTGTTTTATCTTTTTCAAATGTCTTGTTTTTGGATTCACACCCAACAATGGTCAGAAAATCCTTCTGGTGTGCACTCAGGAATTAGTTCTGATAGAACTTAGAGGATCATAGGGGATGCTGGGATTGTACCTGGGTTGGTCTGATTCAAAACAAGTACCTTACCCACTGTACTTTGCTCTGGTCCCATTTTCATTTTAAAATTTTATGCACTAAGTTTTTTATTAAAGAACCATAATTTATGAAGTTATTAATCATTGTTTTAGGCATATGATTTTTTTTTAAATTTTTTTTTTCTTTTTGGGGTCACACCCAGCAATACTCAGGGGTTTCTCCTGGTTCTGCACTCAGGAATTACTCCTGGTGGTGCTCGGGGGACCATATGGGATGCCGGGGATCAAACCCGAGCCGGCATGGGCCGGCTGCGTGCAAGGCAAACACCCTACCCACTGGACTATCGCCCTGGCCCCAGGCATATGATATTTTAACGCCAGTCTTACCACCAGTGTCAACAACCTGCCACCAGAGTTTCCAGATTCTATCCCTTCCCCATAGATGCCTACCTGCCACCTTGACATACATGTTATGTACTGGTAGTTACACTTTGACCTTACATTTTCAGTATTGTTGAGTTCTGGCTTTGCACATATAGCTATACTTTGCCCACATCACCATATATCAAAGAGTATGAATTTAGGATCTACTTCTTTGTGAACTTAGGATCTAGTCAGAAAATCAGAGACCATTGAATAGTAAATAACTAATGCGACAATGAGTCTAGTAAAGGAAACAGTGCATTTTGGATTAGAAGTGATCAAGTGTATTTTCCAAACCATCTAATATATGTTCATCAGAGATTTTGTTTCTGGAAAATTCTATGGCTTTCTCTAACAATTAAATGTCATCTTCTATAATTTCTATGTATCCAGGTGTCAATGCTTTGTATTAAGTGCTAAAGTCAACCTCAATATTCCATTAGTGCTCTGAGCCAAATTCAGAAATCTAAAAGGGTATGATTTTCCAGTTCTATTTTAAAAGCATGTTACACATTCAGATATAGCCTGAGCATGCCAGGGTTTGATCCTTTTGGCAGAGAGCTTGGAAATGGATATTTCAGGTGATTCTGGCTTCATATTTTGAATGAAAGCCTGCTTGGCCTGGGAATGTCATTATTTCTGAAGAAAATGATTTACCTGAGTGACTTTTCAATCAGCAAATTATTTTAGAAATAAATCTAAAAGGGAAAATATTATTCTTGCCAGGATGAACAAAACATTTTATTCTTTATAGTGTGTAACTGAAAAGATTTGCCAAATGTAAACCCTTCTTTCCAGCGGTAATGAGAATATATGACTCTGATAGAGTCACTTTCTTTTCTTGTTGGTAGAAAAGCCACATAAACTTCACTCTCAAGTCACTTGAATATCAGTCAGTGGAATTCACAGTAGTGACTTGATGAACAGTGCACTCCATCTGTATTTGTCCAAAACCATCAGAATTTTCTGAAATTCATCTGAAACTTCTGAAAATATCCCAAAGTATACATTTTGCAGGATGTTGGTATTCTGATTCTTTTCCCTAAAGCAAGAAAATTTCAGAATAGAAAAGCAAAAAAAATGTATTGCTTCTGCTGACACACTAACCAAGTAATCTACTGTTCATTTGAAACACCCTAGTATTTTGTGTATTCAAGGTGAATTTGACTTTAAGGGAAATAAGGATTCTAGCAGAAGTATTGAGGCAAAGTGTTATTCTCTCCAGCCCAGAGTGTCTACACAGTATTTGTGAACAACGGCAATTTGTTAATTATTTTAACTTAAATATTTAATGCTAAAGACACGTGCATGCACATACATACACATAAATATACATACATAATTACATATATTAATACATATGCATATGTGTATATATATACAAATATATATATCATATTTGTAAGTCCTATTTATAGGACTTCCTGTATCACTGTATCACTGTCTTCCCATATATCATCTTTGCTCAGTGGGTACCAGTAGCACCTCAATACGTCCTGTCACATGTGAGATAGCCCAAGGGCATTATCCCACTCCAGGAACATAAAGAGCCTTAAACCATTCTATCAGGTCATAGGAATGAGGTCTATAATTTTTACTGGTATTTGGTATGTCAATTACGACACAGGTAGCTTGCCAGGCTGTGCCGTGACTGTGGGATACTTTAGTAGTCACCTCAAAACTCGAGCAATTATTGATAAACAGCGCAGCCGCAAAGTGGCTGAACTGTGATCAGCATTTCTGTTGAGTGGAGCTCTAGTAAGAAGGGAGTCCGGATGTGGAAAATGGTGGCCCTCCCTCATGGTGTGGGGGTTGCATATTATATATATATATATATATATATATATATATATATATGACTTACATATTATATATATTATATATAACATATCATATATTATATATATATATACAGAGATATATGTGTACATATATGTTAGGTAGGTTTAGGGGCCGTATCCAGCAGTGCTCAGGACTTACTTTTGACTCTATGGTCAAAGATTACTCCTAGCAATGCTTAGGATACCCTATGCGGTTCTAGGGGTTCAAACTTGAGTCTACCATATGTAGGGCAAGTACCTTACCCAGATATTATTCTCCCAGACCAAAATTAAAATATTTTTTGAAATCAGATGTGGTATGAGGAACAGGCTATTGGCATAAAAGCAAAAAGATAAATGAATTTTGGCATGGGATTTTATGTTCTTTGGGCAGTGTGTGGTGCTTGATTCCTAGAGGAAGTTCAATGGATGTTGAGAGCAGGAGGTTGGGATTATAAAATACACTATGTCGGTTGACCTGTTAAGAGTTGGATACCATTCTTTTAGCATGGTAAAGCCTAGAGAATTTTGTATTGAAGAAAATATTTTGGGGTAAAAATATTTTTCTTTGTATTGTATTTTCTCAGATAACTATAAATCATAAACAATTTTCAAGTAATTTTTTGGTATCTTTATTTGTTCATACCAAAGGAAATTATATAATCAGAAAAGATGATGTATTTGAAATTAAAGGGAATAATGTTTTAAAAATATGTCCATTGTCCAAGTATGAGCTTTCTAACCAGAACAGTAGAAGGCTAGATCTTCTAGCATTGCACTCAGGTTTCAGTAGATGGTAGTCAAAGTCCAGCAGGACACAGCACATGGGCTACCATGTTGCATTAAGCAATTTTGCTTATTTTATTGAATTAAAATGTCATTGCTTCTTATCAATACCATTAGTTCTTGAATTCAGTCATCAACAGAAGGGGAATATTCCCCCCCAACACAATCCCCAAGACAGTATTTTTGAATTATGTTTATTTATTTATTCATTCATTCATTTATTTAGTTATTTATTCATTCATTCATTTAGTTAGTTAGTTAGTTATTTGTTTATTTATTTATTGCTTTTTTAGATCTCACCCAGCAATGCTCAGGGCTTTCTCCTGGATCTGCACTCAGGAATTACTTCTGGCGGTGCTCAGGGAACCATATGGGATACTGGGAATCGAACCCGGGCTGTCATGGGCCGGCTGCATGCAAAGCAAATGCCCTACCCACTGGGTTATCACTCCAGCCCCTTTAATTATGTTTAATTCCACATTATTATTTTTAGTCTTAAATTCTAAAAGTCATCATTTAGGAAATAAACATCATATGAGTTCTTGTGTTTTTTTTTTTGTTTGTTTGTTTGTTTTTTGCTTTTTGGGTCACACCCGGCGTGCTCAGGGGTTACTTCTGGCTCTGCACTCAGGAATTACTCCTGGCGGTGCTCAGGGGACCATATGGGATGTCGGGGATTGAAACCAGGCCTGCACAGGCAAGCCACATGCAAGGCAAACGCCCTACCTCCTGGGCTATCGCTCTGGCCCAGTTCTTGTGTTTTTAAGGCTTAGAATAGTAGCTCAATATGAAAACAATTTTACACTTTTTTCCTCTAGAAGACTCAGTATGTGATCATTTAAATGCTGTTGGAAGTGAGTATATTATGTATTCATTCTTCAAGTTAAGGGGTGAGTTAAGGAGTGACAGGCCCACAGATCCATTATGTAAAACAGTAGTGTTAATGAAGGGATTCTTTACACAAGAGTGAAATAAGCGACTCCAAAAGCAGCAAAGCTGCCTGCGTAAGAAATGTTATGCACTTGGTGTGTTTCCTGAGCAGTAGCCAGGTTCTGTCAGTGGAGGCAAGGTTCAGTGTTGGGAATGGCACAGAACTGGCCATGTTGTCATCTTGAACATTTTGAATTTGATTGTTTCTTCTTCTAAATTGACCATGAGAGGCTTCCTTTCCACAACTAGTCCCATGGAAAGTTCCAGGTCTTTATAGCCATTTTCTAAGTTACACATATGAAAAAATAATCACAGAGTAGACTGTTTTCCTTTCATCCTTGTATAACTGAAAAACTGCAGTGAAGTTTGGCTCACACATCATGAAGACTTTTCCTTCTTGTTATTGAAATCTCTTAGATCAAAAGGATTATGTTTCAGAAAGATGCATGGAAATAGGCTGTCAAATGGTGTTTTTTTATCTTTTTCCTTCTCTTTTAGGTTGCTCTATGAAAAGATGACTTTAATTATTGTAAGTGAAGCAATAAGTATCGCATATGTATTAAATGTATAAAATTAAAACGATTTGTATCTATGAGCTAATCAGAATGCATTTTTAAGAATTCATTTTAATGTATAAGTTAAAATAATTTATTTCAGTGTCATGACATGGACCAAGTGTTTAAAGTAGAACTGGTTAATTTCCCCAGTGCTTCAGAATTGTATTAAGAGAGTAAAGATAATCAAAGGATACAGTCTCCACATTAGGCAAAAAACAGAGCATACTTCCACATTTAGTTTCTTTTGATTCCTGGACAATTTGATATTCACTATATCATAGAAAGTTGGCTCTGTGGAAAGAGGAAAATGAGGAAAATATTTTTGTAAAAAATTATAAAAATAAGAGGAAAAATTTAATATCTGTAGACATTTTTAAAAATTGAGTTTTCTTTAAAGTTTGGTTTTAAACATTAGGTAAACATCAAGGGTCATATGGTCTATAGAACAATATGCATTAGTACATAATTTTGAATCATGAAGACATGACACCTTGATTACCCTTAATGTGACACTTTATAAATGACTGTTGTTGGGGACTAGAGAGATAGTACAGTGACTAATATTCTGGTCATGCTTATATTCAATCAAGGTTTATCCCCAACATCATGCCAGGAGTAATCCCTGAGCATTGGCAGATGTGGCCCAAAATTGAAGGGGAGGGAGGGAGTGGTGGAAGGAGGAATGGAAGGAAGGAAATGTAGCTACTTAAAAAATAATGTTGTTTTATTGACTTTGCATTTTAAAGGGAATATATATATGTATATATATGTATATATACATATATATATATACTCTTTATATTTCCTAAAATCAACCAGATGCCATTGGGCTACATTGGCACGTGATAGGGTCCAATGGAACAATGGAAATGTTACTGGCGCCAGCTCGAGCAAATCGATGAATAACGGGTTCAAGTGATTCAAGTGATACTTTTTGATCACTTGATCACTTGATCACTTGCCATCGCATTATTCATCGATTTGCTCAGGTGGGTGCAAGTAATATTTCCATTTTACCCTATCATGTGCAAGTGTAGCCCAATGGCATCTAGTTGCTTCAGGAATACAAAAAGCCTCAAACTGCTCGTTCAGGGTCTTGGCGAAGAAGTCGAACCATCTTGTAGGTGGGAGGCCATGTGATCTTTTGACATCCCTTGGGATTCAGTCCTTAACTGCTCTGGTCCAGCGGTCATCTTCAAATCGCATTACATATCCAGCCCATGTGATTTTCGATGCCTTGGCAAACGACACAGTATCCCTGACTCTGAAACAGCGACGGAGGTCGGAATTCCAGATTCTTTCTCTCACTTGAGTGAGGCGTGGTGTTTTAAGCATAGCTCTTTCAATTCCTCTTTGGGAGACCCGAATAGCATTATCATCCTGCTTTCATAGGGTCCAGGTCTCTGAGGCATATGTTAATGCAGGGAGAATGGTGGAGTCAAAGAGATGTGCCCAGAGTCTGAGATTCTTTGTTCTTTTGGCTATTTCGTCGATGTTTTTGAAGGCATTCCATGCCGCTCTCTTCCTCCTGCACAGCTTAGGTTTTAGGTCGTTCATCATGTTGACTTCTCGACCTAGGTACACATAACTACTGCATTCAGAGATGTTTTTTCCATTGAGAGTGAATGGGCCTCCGGAACTAGTTCATTTTTCATGAACATAGTTTTGTTGAGATTCAGCTGTAGACCTATCTTTCCACATTCTCGGTCAAAGTCAGCCAGCATTTGTGCCACTTGTCTAATGTTTGGTGTTATTAGAAAGATGTCATCAGCGAAAGCAGAGGTGGCGTAGTTGCCAACTGTCTATCTTCACTCCCATTCCTTCCCAATCTAATGTCTCATGATGTTCTCAAGGGTGGCGCTGAAGAGTTTTGGTGAAATGGTATCACCCTGTCGAACCCCTCTTTTCACATTAATGATCACTTCTTCGTAGAATGGTGAGATTCTGGTGGTGAATCTGTAATACAGCTCACGAAGGATCTTGATGTATTGGGTTTGAACACCCTGTTTGGTTAGAGCTTCGATGACTGCTTCAGTCTCCACAGAATCAAAGGCTTTCTTTAAATCAATGAACGTATCAGGCACTGGTAGTACTTCACAGAGAAAAAAAAACAGCCAACCCCATCAAAAAATGGGGAGAAGAAATGAACAGAAGCTTCCAAAAAGAAGAAATTCGAATGGCCAAAAAGGCATATGAAAAAGTGCTCTTTATCTTTAATCATCAGGGAGATGCAAATCAAAACAACAATGAGGTACCATCTCACACCACAGAGGCTGGCATACATCCAAAACAGCAAGAACAACTGGTGCTGGTGTGGATGTGGGGGAAAAAGGGACTCTCATCCACTGTTGGTGGGAGTGCTGACTGGTCCAGCCATTTTGGAAAACAATATGGGCATTCCTCCAAAAACTAAACATTGAGCTCCCATTTAATCCAGCAATAGCACTCCTGGGAATATACCCGAGACCAAAAAACACATAGCAGAAACACTATCTGTACTTCTTTACTCATCTCTGCGCTATTCACTATAGCTAGAATCTGGAAACAACCTAAATGCCCGAGAACAGATGACTGGCTAAAGAAACTGTGGTTCATCTACACTATGGAATACTATGCAGCTGTCAGAAAAGATGAAATTATGAAATTTACCCTCAAATGGATGGCCATGGAGACTATCATGCTGAGTGAAATTAGTCAGAAGGAAAAGGACAGATATAGAATGACTGCATTCATTAATGGGATTATAAATAGATACCAGTGTTTTACTAAATGTGGGAAATGGTAATGGCAGATTAAAACTCACCATTGAATATACACAAAGAGACTTAAGTGATAAACTCTAAATACCTGCAGGGCTAGCCACAATGTGTAAAATAAGAGGGAGAGAGATGCAGAGACAGAGAGAGAAAAATAGAGGAAATGGGGCTATCTGCTATTGAGGCAGCCTGGGGGTGGGAAGGAGGGAGTGGGGTACATAGGTGGTGGAAATGGGGCACTGGTGGAGGGATGGGTGCTGGAATACTGTATTACCAAGAACTAATTATGAACACCTTTGTAATTGTATGTCTCACGGTGGTATAATAAAAAATTTAAAGAAAAACACAGTCTTTAAGTTTTAAAACTTCTAAGACAATGGATGATATCAATTAAAAACAAAGGAATTGTTTCTTCAATTAATAAAAAAAATCAATGAAGCGTGAAACAGAGCGGCATTTGTACTCCCTACAAACCTCAATGAGCTTGGTTACTGTGTGGATATGGTTGATTGTGCTGCATCCTTTTCGGAAGCCAGCTTGCTCACATGGTTGTCCTTCATCTAATGTTCTGCCAACCCTGTTCAGGATGATTCGAGTGAACAGCTTGTAGATGACAGACAACAGGGAGATGGGGCGATAGTTGCCAATGTCGTGGATGTTTCCCTTCTTGAACAGAACTGTCCTGCTGGTTTTCCATTGGGAGGGCACCTTATTATATATTGTATATTTATAAAATAAATATAAATATATAAAATATATTATGTTTATTTATTTGTATTAATTATTAATAAAGTATATTATATATTTAAGTATAATTTATATATATAATTTCTCTAAACAGCAAATTGGCTACAAACTGGAACCTAAAGTAACATTTGTACTTAATTATCTCATAGACAAATATTTTAAGCCCAATATACTGTATAAACAAATCCATTTTCTTCATGCTATCGTGGACATATAATGAAGCACATTTCTCAGCATGTTTATGGTTAGTTGTCTTTGCCCCAACTGGTAAAATATGCATATAATGACAGAGATCCCCTCCTTATCTATGTTACACAAAGTTTCTGTTGTACTTTTTTATTCTTTTGGTGGAAGAAAATTAGCAACTCAGCAGTCAGGGGTTTGTGGTGGCAGAGACAAGTGTGGGTTCCAAATGGAATGCTTGGGGGAGGGTGTCCCTCTGTCCTCATTCCTCTCCAGTGCTTTCACCTGTGCATGGAGCAAACCTCTGCTGTTTGTCAAATATATACACACATACATATGTCAAATACACACTCATCTATATTCATCTATATTTCTGTATGTATATGTAGAGAGAGATACACACATATCAACATCTTTTACTGACTTGGTAGAGTTTCATGCAGACAATATAGAACAATAGGGTGTTTGTTTCCCTCCATTGTCTCAGGGTTCTCTCCCAATGACCACATACCCATTCTTCCACCCTTGGTAAGCCCAGTTGGATAAGTCAGTTCTCAGATTCTTCTGTCTTTGACCATTTGTTAATCACCTACTATGTTTTTTATATTTCACTATGAGAGAAATCATTTTGTATTTATTACTCCAGCCTTCCAGTTCATCCATGTAGTGGCAAATTACATGACTTCAGCTTTTCATATTTCATTTGTGTGTATATGTTTATGTGTATGCATATATACATACATATAACTATATACACATGTGTATGTGTGTATACATATGCATATAACTATATATACATATTATACATTTTCTTATACACTTGCCTTCTTGGACACCTAGATCTCTGTTATTATAAATAGTACTACAGTGAACCTAAGAATACAAATGTCTTTTTGAAATAGTGTTTTATGGGCCTTTGGGGATAGACATCAAGAAGCCTCTTTAAAGAAGTGCCTGTTGATTTATTTTTCTCATTTTATATTTAGGTGTTTGTCACTGTACTTAGCCTACCATAAATCACTATATACCAACATTTTTAAATTAAAAGAAAATCCTGAATATAGGACTTTTTTGAGGAATTGAGGTCCCAACAAAATGGTTCCTTGTACAACCTGTTTTCTACTTTTTTCCCCCCCGTACCCCATCTCCTTTGCTATTCATCATTGCCTTTTTTTTTTAAAATATTTTATTACACCGCCATGTGATATACAATTACAAAGATGTTCATGTTTGGGTTTCCGTCATACAGTGTTCCAGCACCCATCCCTCCACCAGTGCCCATTTCCCACCACCAATGTCCCCACTTCCCTCCCCCCCTCCCTAGCCTGCCTCTATGGCAAGTTCTTTATCTCTTTCTCTCTCTCTCTTTCTCTCTTCTCTTACACATTGTGGATTGCAATACATACATTTAGAGATTATCATGTATATCTTTTTCCTATATTCAATGCTCAGTTCTAGGCTGGTATTATCACTTTTGACAAATATTAGCACACTGTTCCCTTCTCTGTCTTACCTAACCACTGATTCCCACATGGTTGTGGTAGATTCCACCTTTCTTTTTTTTTTTTAATTGAAAGATGCTCATGCAGAGCCCTGGTTCCACAGTGTTCCAACCACGCACCCTCCTCCCAAAACCATCTCCCATCACCAATGTCCCCACCTCCCTCCCCCTCCCGCACCTCAACCACTTGGCGGGTTCTGCATATCATTTCTTTCCTCTTTATATCTCCTTCCCAACAAACCTTCCCGCTCTTCGTGGAATGCAGTGCATTAAAAGACATTACTGTTTCACTATTTTTAGTGGACCGTCGGCCCCGGCTTGGCGCCGCCAACCTGGGCTCGAACTGGCTTTGCTCTGTCGATCTGGTCGTGAGGCAGTTTCCCAGCGTCCGGACAGCAAAAATGGTGGCTAGTGTGATGGGCGAGTCTCATCTGGCTGCTTCTTCGGGACCCCCCAGAGGCGACGGGCCCCACTCCCAAAACCCATCTGCCCTCCTCGGGGTTCCATGGTCAGCTAGGCCCGGCGCGAGCCGAGCGCCAGCCTCCCCAGCCGTCCGTGAGGCCCTATATGCTGGCCAGCGTGCAGCTCCCGGGCAGGGCCACCAGGCTCGACAAGATGAAGGGTGGAAGGGACGACCACGCCTCCATCTGGACGACTTCCCAGTGATTCCCGCCTCTTGGAGCCGCCTACCTGTGCTCGAACTGGCTTTGCTCTGTTGATCTGGTCATGAGGCAGTTTCCCAGCATCCGGACAGCAAAAATGGTGGCTAGTGTGATGGGCGAGAGTCTCATCCGGCTGCTTCCGGGACCCCCTGAGGCGACGGGCCCACTCCCAAAACCCATCTGCCCTCCTCGGGGTTCCATGGTCAGCTAGGCCCGGCGCGAGCTGAGCGCCAGCCTCCCCAGCCGTCCGTGAGGCCCTGTATGCTGGCCCACGTGCAGCTCCCGGGCAGGAGGCCACCAGGCTCGACAAGATGGAGGGGGAAGGGACCCATCATTGCCTTTCTCTGACTGTATTTTCCCTCATGGTTCCTTGAGGATATAAAAGATACTGAAATGTCCCAACCTTCACACCATATTAATCTGCCTCCATCCCCACATTTCTAGCTATGGTTCATTCCTTTCAATTTCATTCATACTACAATAAAAACAGAAAAGGAACAATTGTATCGCATGACTAAAGATTTAACAAAATCTATTCCTCTGAACCTGAGAATTTGATAGTCACTTAGTGTTAGCTGTTTCTCTGGTAGCTGATAAAAATGGTCCATTAACCATTTTATCAGGCAGTATTGCTTGTGGCACAAATGACCCTTGAAAAACTACATCTACATGGCACAGAGCTCTTGGTCCTCCCTGAAGATGGTGGTGCCTGTAACTGGTGCCTCTTGTATGGACTTTCCAGAAACTGTATCCATACCTTTCTTGTAAGAGATACTCTATACTACCCTTTCCTTCCGTGCACTGAGCCTCTTAAGTCCAGGATAACTTTGCACTTCCTAAATGCACTTCTCCTCCTAGCTTCTGCTCTGAGTTAAGGTGAGCTAGTTCCTGGATGGTTATGTAAACTGTTACATGCTGCCACTTGCCAGGACGCTCTCTAGGCTGTGCCTGATGTTGCCCTTTTTGTCAAGCTGTCATACCTCCCTTGGCCCCCCACCACAAAACCTGGCAAGAAGCATACTCCTTTTGTGATAATGCAATAAATTTGAACATTTGGTTAAATTCACTTTGATCCACCCCTAAGCTCCCAGTTTCATTAGGCAAGCAGTCAGCACTCTTTCTACCTCAGTGGAGCTTTGGAGGTTTGCTGTCTTGGTAGGTGAACAGAAGTGTTTTTGGAGTGGGAGAAAGAAAGAGATGCTGTGGGATAGAATTCTGGTTGTGAGTACTGAGTTCTGGGTAATTGCACAGCAATTCTTGAGACATTCGTGAACATTCTTAACATTCAGTTCTTGAACATTCTTATGCCAATTGGCTTCTCGTCACTGACAAGAGAGTAAACTCCCTCTCCAGTGAACAGCACCTGGAAAAATGAAATGCAAAATATGGCATTATTCAAGCAAAGCACTTCATAGTAAATGCTTATCCTACCTTTGAAATTTCTTTAGCATGTAATTCTTAAGTGTGAGCGGTATATTATGGATTACTTCATGTCTGAGGAAAGGTTTCAACAAGAACTTCAAACAAAATAAATTTTTTGAATGTCTGAGAAAATTCTGAAGTATAAAACTTATAAATACATAAACAGATATATAAGCAAAAGCAATACAAAGGAAAAAGATAAAGGAAACAAAGCAATTCTTCAAATCAGTTATCATTAATATCTTTTTATAAATTGAATACATAAAACAAGAACAGTTGCTATTATATACACTCAGAGAGATAAAAAGGAGTTATTGGAAACAATTGTAAAATGACAACTGAAAGGAAAACAAAGAATGCTGGAAAGTGAAATCAAAGAAATATCTCAACCTGGGTTAGATCCTGGTGTGGATGGTCCACAGCCTCTCCCAAGAGATCACTCCTGAGCAAAGTGCTAGGCATAATTCCTGAATTCTGCTTGGTCATCCCTCCTCTACAAAAAAAAAAATCTTCAATGAGTTTATAAAAAAAATCATAATGGGAAAAGTGAGAAAGAAAAAAGTAAAAAAAATTCTGAAAAGTGCAGCTTCTCAGGACAGAAAAACAGTGCGGAGAAAATCATATATGAAATAATCAGGGTATGTCCTAGAATTACAAAGAGTTTGAAAGCTCTTTCCTTATTAGATGCAAACTTGATTCAACAGACCGCACTAAGTCATGTTATCGTAAAAAGTTGGGGCCAGAGCGATAGTCCAGCAGGAAGGACATTTGCCTTGCATGAAGCCAGACCCAGGTACGATCCTCAGCATCCCATATGGTCCCCTGAGCACCACCAGGAGTAATTCCTGAGTGCAGAGCCAGGGGGTAACCACTGAGCAATGCCAGGTGTGACCCAAAAAGCAAAAATATAAAAAAAGTAAAAGGGTAGGGATAGATAAGTCTTCCAAGCATCTCAGAAGGTGAAGGGAGAATGAATGGGGTTTCCTGGTAACAGGAGTGAGAACTTAAGAACAGTCGAGACCTGCTTTTTCAAACTTAACTGGTCTTCTTTTGAGAAAAAAATTTCTAGGTGCTCTCTGGAAACTTATTTCTTTCAGTGAACAAAGTGTCATCCAATCCATACACCCAAAGTAACTAAAGGCTCTCAGGATCATTCTAAGAACCACCCCATCCCCATGGGGGACAGTATCACCTGGCATCCACTTTAAGAACTATAGCTTACGGGTGGGAGGCGATAGCCCAGCAGGTAGGGAATTCGCCTTGCAAGCGGCCGACCTATGTCGGCCTGGGTACTATCCCTGGCATCCCCTATGGTCCCCTGAGCACCACCAGGAGTAATTCCTGAGTGCAGAGTCAGGAGTAACCCCTGAGCATCGCGGGTGTGACCCAAAAACCAAAAAAAAAAAAAAAACTTTAGCTTAAAGCCTTTTCAGCAGCAGAAGCATAAGATAAGATAGTTAATAACTTCAAAATTATAAAGCAAAATTAAAATATCTATTACAAGCTTCTTTATCAAAACACTTCTAAGGAAGATTTGCAGATGGTCTCTGGGTTAAGGTACATAATTTGCATGCACACACCCAGGTTCAATTCCAGTCATCACACTGTCCCTCAAAGCATTAGCAGTGAGTCCATAGAGGCAACTTGGACACCACTGGAGTGAGGAGGTAACTCACAGCATCACAGTGCCTGAACAGCAATAAGTGGTTCATGACTTAGTCCTGTTGTGATAAATATGGCAAAGGCGAAAATTCGGTGTTTTGTGAGAGCCTCCAAGTAGGAAGAAGGGGCTTGATGACAGCATGTCTGGCGTGGTCCATCTGTGTTTAGGGCAGAAATAGGAATATTCATGCTCTGAATAATGGGAATAACAACAACATCGAAATAACTTGGAATGAGGAGCAATTGCAAATAGGCGGCAGCCTATTTGGCATTTGACCCAGTGACCATCCCATATCACTGTTAGAACTTCTCACGTGATCTTCACTTTCCTGAACTGCCTCACCTCCTTCCAGACCCTCTTTTAGTAGACCGCATATGAGGTGGACTCATATTTAGGGTTTCCACTTAGCAGCTGCTTTGAGGGGGAAAGCATTGTTTTCAGTCCCTCCAGACTGGCTTGCAATCCTTACTTTATAACCTTTAGTGCTCTTCTTGTTCCCAGTCGAAAGTATACTGTCTCATGATGAACCAGTTCACCGTTTAAGCCTTGGCCTGCTCCAGAAGTAAAAGAAGGGAAGATTGTATAACCTCTCCACCATGCTGTCCCAAGTATCACTTGGCTATAAATTGATGTTCAGAAAATTGCTGACTCATTGAATTATTTGGTTAAAAAAAATCAGATATATACCAGAGAGGCCCCAGGGCTTTGCAACAGGGTCAAATGATGTATAATATTAGAGTTTCCTTTTCATTATTTGCTTTTTAATTATCTTTAAAGGTAATTATATTTACTAGATCAGTAAATTCTAGATTGCTTCAGATGTTTTTATGTAAGAAAAATTGTGCTCTGAGTTGTCATGAGCAAATAAAGCCCATGATTATTGCATTAATTATGTTGTCAAAGTATCTCCCTATTCCAATATTCCAGACCCTAACAGGGTAACCAATAGACTTCATGATTATGTGTACACTCTGATCTTTCTAAGATGAATTAAATTTTCAATATTGAAGTAATTGCTGAATTTCTTAGCTAGAAAAAATCCCAATTATATAAAATTATCATTTATTTTACTTGGAGAGATTGAAATGCCTATTTTAATAGGAACACTCAAAAAAACTTTGGTTACTAAAGGCAAAAACTCAGTTCTACATTTGTTAACATTATGCTCAACATATTTACACTTAGAAAGCAAATATTGTACCAATTACAGGAATGTTTTAAGAAGAGTACTTTAAAAATGGAAAATATGATATGAGCATATATAAAAACACAATTGAGCTTGACTTAATAGAGCATACTTAGCTATGAATGTTTAGTTATACCTATATATATGATTTTCGTATTAAAGTCTCCTTTTAATGAGTACTTAATCAAATGAGTCAATTAAACTGATACTTGTAGCTATAAATAATAAGAAAAAATCTCAAGGATTTACACAAAAGATTGAAAAAAGTACTATGATTTCTACTCAGAAGAAAAACATTGATTTAGGAACATATATGCACACTTAATATATATAAATGTATACTTAAATACATGTACTATATATGTTTTTATAATTATCATTATCAAGATATGTATATGTTTCTGTGCTTATAAACGTACCAATGCTAACACATTCAAGCAAACAGAAGAATGTATTTTAACTTTTGTCAGTAGCTTTATAATCAACTAAGATTTAGTTCTTGGCTTAGTGACTTTTATTGGATAGTAGACACTGGCAAATGTGAAGCAAGCAACAGTTTGAAAAATATTGTCACCTCTGAATTTTGCTCTCTCTTGCTGGTAGAAACCATCATTGGCAGAAGCCCAGATGAACCTTTTAGAGATGAGAAACCATACCAAATTGGTTCATGGATTGCTCTGACCTCCCGACCATCCCAGTAAGAATCCAAACCATCAAAAATACCTACAAAATCTAGTTTTGAAAAGATGTATTATGTTGTTTAAGATGTGTAAGATGTTTTAGTATACTAAGGTAATTTGTTATACAGTAAAATTTAAGGCACATAAATTATACCTAAAATCTTGGTAATACAAAATAAAACTGTAAAGTATCTGGCCTCATCCTTGGAGCCAGAAAACAGAAAATGGAAAAGTTGTGAATGTTTGTTAGTAAAGTCTAGCTGGAAAAACAGATACGAGACTCTTAGTAAAGTCTGAAAAGTTACAGAAATTTTTGCAGCAGACTGGAAAAATAGACGCCTCTGTTATAAAACAGCAATTTAATTGGAAAAAGTATTGTCTGTCTGAACTTGGAAGACAGAATTCTTAATCAGTGTTTTGGTTTGGCTAAGATATCTAAACAGAATGCGGAAAGTGTCAGTGAGTGCATAAGATTTTGGGTGAACTGAAGAAAGAACTATTCCATCTAGAAGCGAATATAGAAAGGAAATAGAGATAACTTACCTGGCTGAAAATCAAAACAGTATCCTATTTTGAAAGAAAGAATTAGCAGAGGGAAAAGATGGGACAGACAAAGATTAAATGAGGATTGCCACTGTCAGGTCCATGGGTTCATTGTGAAAGTCTGGATAAATTAGCTACATTACAGGTTTATGAACCTAAGGCTTTTGTGATAATGAGAAAGAGCTTTGTTCCAAATATAGTTGAGGATATGACTTCCAGAGTATGGACTAATCCTAAGGTAAAATCATAAAGCAGTTTTGGAATGAAAGACACTGAGATTAGTCAAAATGGAAAAAGAGCATTTTATTTAAATTTTCTTTGTTAGAAAACCTAGAACATCCGATGCAGCCAATGACAGCTCTTTCTTTTTGCAAAGAGGACAGTATCTCAGAGAGCAGAATTAAAATCCAAACCCTGAGGTGGAACATTTAAGGAACTGAAGAATTGGAAGCTATTTCTGAGACCAGAAAACAGGTTCTGTCCCCAGAAGTAGGATCCAGTAATATGGCGCTGATTGGATTTTAGAATTGCCGTGAAGCAGTGACTGCAAGGTTTTTCCCTTTCTTCTTTTTTTGGAACAGAAGTATCTTTGGTCATAGTCTAGTCGTTTCTTCAACATTGTACCGGAGATTGAATGTGTGGAATAAAGATCCAAATCTTTTCAGTTTGGATCAATTTGTTCATCAGACCTGGAGATACAGTACACAGGAAGGTGTTGACTTCTATAAAGGTGTCCTTGATTTTGATTCCTGATACCATATATGAACTTCTGAGCAGTAACAAGAGTGATCCATGAACTCAAAGTCAGGAATAAGCCCTAAATTGTGCAAACTGGGCATGAGCCAGCCCCTTTCTCACCTTGGCCCTCAAAGAAGTTCATCCAAAGAATCTCATCTGCTTTGAGAAACAGTGTCATCATTGGCGCTGGTGTTGCTGGATGAATAGAAGCCTATTTTTTACTATGGAAGCAATAGAGGGAGAAAATTTGCTGGATTGTGAAAATACCAATGACATCGTACAGCTTCTCTCATAAAGTCAAGTTTGGGTCTCAGTCACTTGTTCAGTTTGGCCCTGACTTACTTTGACAATGGGATACATGCCAAAAATTACAAGCAAGGACATATAGTAGGTATCATCATGGGGTTTCCTTCTTTTGCTGTTGGGAGCCCTGGAATTAATATGTTAACAACTTTGATGTAACCTTTTAAAGATACAGAGCCACAAAGAAGAGTATCCTGGTCACTGAGAAGTCTCAGTTCTCATATATGAATCCATCTGGATGACCCAGTTTCACTTGACCTTGCTGATTTCTGGGTAATAGTATTTTTAATAAATTTCAAGGTAAAATATTTCAATACATTTCAATACAATTTACAATTTATCAAAAAATAAGGAAGACAGTAGCCTGGAGTTTTTACACATTTGTGTAATCTTGATTTGTCTAAGTTACACAGTTTCCTCACTGCCAAACTAGTATCGTAGCTTCCCCAAAATCAAAATTCACAAATTTCTTAGTTTAATTAGAACTAGAATGACCGAACTTTTTCTCCCCCACCCCCACTCTGTAAAACTCTTGTTACTTGGTGTAAGAAACATTTCTCTAAACATTCACTATTTACCTTATCTTGGAAGAGATTCTCAGCAGTACAAAAGAAATTATTCTTTGTGCCAAACATTCTATAAAAATAAAAATCCTCATTCTCTATTGGTCCCATGGTATTAGGAAAAGTTTCTTTATATACTTGAATCTCTATTCCTAACTTGGAATAGCAAGTTGAATCTCTATTCCTAACTTGGAATAAGCAGATATAATCAGCTTATTTTCATTGTTACAAATTGTATGCTATGAGAAAATTAATGTAGTTATGGCTTATGTAATGGCTAGTTCCTGAAAGAAACAAAATGCACCTTGTATATGATAGTTGCCAAAGAGATAGACATAAATGGATGGGGACAGACAAAACTAGTTGTGCATTACGGATTACTGGTTTATAAGTCTGAAGGCAGGAGATATTTTGGGTACAAAAGAAACTATTGAAATTGACCCGCTTTTACTTTGTTTGCTTAGGAAAACCCTCTTTAGAATAGAAGGTTAATTGGTTTGCCAGGTTGCACAGAAGTGAGTCATCTTGGTATGAAGGAATGGAATTGCTTATTTCACTTCTCTTTTCCCCTTCACTAATTTGACCTCCTTTTCTTAAATGTAAGCTGTGAACTCAGTGAATAGCTTTCACTGCCAGCTGCAGGTTTAAATAAACAGATTTGTATTAATCCACTGTATAATTGGGAACATTTCATCTAATAAGGCACTCTGCTTAGTTCATGCCAGCTGACCTAGGTGAATTAAATATTTGCTGTATCATCTGCTTAGAAAAGTAAATTTGATTATGAACATACTTCCATGGTGTCATACTTTATCACTAAAGAAAATTGGAATGTTGGAGGCTAACTTGAGAGACAGAACAATTTCATCTGAGTTAATGCCTCACTGAGAGATTCAAGCAGCATTCTTTCAGAGGCCAGGTTCAAGCATTACTATAGCAATTAAATTTCATATTGGACTATTCTAATTCATGTTGTTAAGTGTAAGGAGTTAAGTATGATTGTTTATTCATTTTACAGTTTAGAGAGTTGTGAAATATAGAAAGAAGGAAATATTTTGTAATCACCTATGGTAATAGATACCATGTAGTGCATGTTAAGCAAGTTTATGTCAGGAGAAGATAGAAATTTAAGAAAAATATAAACAGTGTAATTAATGAAGTCTCATTTCCTTTGTGGTGTGTATGTGTAGGTTATGTAGAAAAGCAGAGAATATCAGCATCAGGGTAGACAGAAATTTAGGCTGGAGATGTTGCATGCAATGAAAAATGTTCGTTGGTTATCATAAATTAATTTTGCATAGCCTTCTAGGAATATAGTAGCTCTATAAATATGTGCTTTGAATCTATAATTCAATAATATTTGCCATTGCCTTGTTAAAAGAAAATTTAATATGTTGGATTTCATGAAAGAGATGTGAATCCACATTTATTGATGTATCAGCACTAAGTTCTCAAGAACTGCTTAGTGGGAGGATATAAACATGGTAACATGGGTATTGAAATGCTACATAAGGTATGCTATTTACTAGAAAAGTGATAACTAAAGCATTTCTGCTGTTTTGCATAAAGCATCTACATTCACATCTTCTGGGAGGATACTGAAATTCATTTCAGTTACTAGCAAGAGTGCCATAGCACTCAAGATCTGACTTACCAGAGCCCCATACCAGTCTATCTACACTTTCTGGCTTATATAATAAAGAAGCAGATCATATTGTACTTGGCAGCAGTTGGGATCAGAGCCATATTGTATAAATTGAGAATGAGCAAAGTGAAATTTACTTAGTTCAATGAAAAGAGCAAGAATGCAATCAGAATGACTTAAAAAGTATATGCTGAAACCATTAAATACCTCATCTGACTCTGAGAGTTGGATTTTTGGCTATAATTTCGGATAATCAGCTGCTATTCTAAATGGGAAAGTGAAGATTTGAAATAGCTACAGACTCAAATTCCTAGCATCATTTAAGAGTATTTGATTCTGTGACTAAAAAGATAGTACAAAGGTTAAGACACTTGCTTTCCTGGTATGTCACTCCGAAACTGGTTCAAATCCATGCACCACATATGTTTTCCTGAACAGGGAGCTCAGTGTAGCCACAGGAAACAATCCTAGGAGTAGTGCCGGAGCACTATGGTGTGCCCCACCCCAATTGGACAAAAGAAGTCCTGTATTTTACTCTTTGATCTGAAACCTCTTTCAGCATGCTGATTGCTGATGATAAGAAATCCTGGTTAGTTATAGATGCACTAGATTCCTCACAGCATCGCTTCTTAAATTTCATGTCCAATTTTTTATCATATCCACCTGCATCTTGTATTTATATAATACATAATAATATTTATTCTTAGAATACTTATTTTTCTTACCACAAAGGTATCATTTAAAATGCAGATCAAATTATAGATTATGTGAGTTTTTAAACAAAAGTGTATAAATGATATTACTAAAAATGTAATTGGTTATTCTCTAAAATCATATTATTCACATCTCTTTGGGATGCATTATTGAATATTTCTATCCCCCAACAATTTTTAAACTATTAATGATTATAAAATCATAAAGATATTAAAAGTATGAACCTGTATTTCACTGTAGCTTAGATTGGGTAGATTATAGAGTTATGTACAATGTGTGTGTGTATGTGTGAATCAACATGCTTTTTCTTTTAAGGAATTTGCTCAGATGTGAGACAAAAAGAGGAAGATATATCTTCCAGAGACCATGGCTTGGAAAAAGCCAGCACATAAGAACTTTTGTACAGGAAATAATAGCGGATTGGGGACAAGTGCTGAATTGAATCTTATTGAAACCTGAACATGGCCTTTGTAGTTCAGGGGCATTTCACACTCTGCCGGCGACTAGTGGAAGACAAAGTGATGCAAATTATGAGTGTTCCTGAAGAATAATCGTGAACAATATACATATTATTCATCTTTGTATTTATTTTCTAGCCAAGCTTATTGCAGTAGAGATACATGAGTCAAGTTTCTTAAGAGCGTATGACAATCTTCAGGGAGGCACAGGCATTCCCAAAAGAAGATGGAAGTCTAAAAGGAAACAAAAGCATAGTGCTGAGTTGTTAGGGCTCCATTTAAAAAAAAAAATAAATGCACTAGATACCAAATCATAATTCTGAGAGTTGTCACTGTTTCTAATTAGCGATAGCAATCAACACTCAGTAAAAGTGTGACATTTTGATCCTTATGTGTTCATAATGAGGATGAAACTTCCATAGACTAGCTACTTTGCTTCTAAAGATTCTTAATTTCTGACTCATTCAGATTCCAAGCTCTATTTTACAACTATTAGAGAAAGTGGAAGTGACATGGTATATTTTTGTTGCAAAAGCATATGCTTTTCTGGCTTATGTCCACAATAAATGTGGACACGAGTTCAGTCCTGTTCTCATGTCGAGAGCAAATAGGTCGTTTTTGCCTCACAAAAGCTTAGGTCATCTCTGAGTCCTGCTTATCCTGAACTTTATCTCACTCTTAAGAGGGTGTAAGTGTGTAAGCCTATAAGGAGCTATTTTGCCCTATTTGCCTCTACTCTGTCAGCAATTCTTTTATAAACTCTACATACTTGTACTTGAATAGAGACTTGAAACAAGTCAAAATATTTAAGACTTTGATTGGGAGCCATGACTAAATTTTATTAAGGCACAGAGAGTTGAAAATGTACTTTGTAGTTTACTGAGTACTCCAGTAGAATAGAAGAGAATCTTCCAGGCTATTATAATCCTCCATGAAAGGTTGCAAAGAGCAAAGGATAGAGCAAGAGAGGAGGGGAGAAATGGAGTAATGGAGTAATCCCTCCCTCAAGGAGGCCTTACCACCCAACAGGAGTTTGACAGCCGCTCCGTTGCTTTGTTAATGCAACTGGAAAGGGTTATGCCATTGACCAAAGGGTCACTTAATTTGCCAAAAGACCAAATGGTTTCAGAACTCACTAAACGAAAATCCCATTGCTCACCAAAGCTCCCAAACTGGGAAATTAATAGCTATTAAAAAGTTCAAAAGGTAAGAGTCCATGGATCTTCAGAACATCCACGGATCTTCAGGACACTGGATGTGTCTGAGAAAAAAAAATGCTTTTATGCCACAACCTATGATGTACAAAAAGTTGTTCCTGGCTCTGCATTCAGGAATGACTTACTCCTGGCTACAATTGGGGAACCATATGGGATGCTGTGGACCAAACCTGGGCCAGTCACATACAAGACAAACATCCTCCCCACTGTCCTATTTCTCTGGCCATGTCTCAGAAATTTGCTTAGCTTATGAACTGAACCAGCTCACCAGAAATACTATTTCTAGTGAATAAGTGAACTACTATTTCTCCTTGAAATAATATTTCAAGGGAGAACCTTTAGAAGGAGCAAAGCATGAAATGTCTAGATTTTGTTGCTTTTCTCAGGATGTTGATTATGTCATTTCTTTTTAATTATTTGTATGTATCCAAAGGTTTTGGCAATGGCAAATGCTTTGTATAATTACAAGTATACATTTCCACATCATCCGTGTAGTCGGCTTCTCTCCTGCTCACCTGTGTGCTGAGTCATTTCTTTCTGCAGGTTTACCACAGTGGTTACACATATTTCACTCTGCATTCCTTGCTTATTAACTCTCAAATGACAAAGAAGTTTAAAGGCCCACATATATTCTTATTTTCTCATTTTGCTATTCTGATACTTATATTTGAGAGATTTTTTTTTTTTTTTCTTTCTATTTTTTAAGGCACTAGAGTCTTCTCATACAGAATATTTTTAGATACATAACTGAGAAGAAGCCAGCTATGGAATCCCATCCAAGTCTTCAGAAGATCATTAGTAAGTGTCTGAGTTAGAAGACAGCTATGGAATCCCATCCAAGTCTTCAGAAGATCACTACTAAGTATCTGAGTTAGAAGACAGCTCCATTAATAGTTAAGAGACTATTGTAGCAGACATATGAGAACAGATTCATGCTGTATCCAGGTTTCACTGTGGATATTGGATGTGGGTGTGGTAGTTGCTTCAGCAAGTATAGTAACTCTTTCAAATGGATCTTGCTTCTTTGTCTCTCTCATCAGAAAGTAGGACAGAAATTATGTCCCCAGATCAGGGCTCCTTTTTTATGATCTTATAGCATCCCCATACTTAAATATCAATATGCATTATGGCCTTTTGATAACAATTTTGTGCAAGGAACATAATTTATACAATATTTATTCACCTACTAGATTATCTGTCACATAGCCTGAGTATATCACAGTATTTCTTTAAGGTAATTAATTTCCTTTACTCATCTAAACCCTATTTGAATGTTTTTCTATTTCCTCTCTCTCCCTTCCACAACCCAGCTTCTTTTCAGACTGAAAACTTGAGATTGAAAAATTGGATTAGCAGTTCTGATTTCTATTTGCTATTGTATGCAGTGGGATTTACTTTACTTATCATGAATTAATAAGCATAAATGAACCTGTCCTCTTAATAAAAGGATTTTGAATTCTCTACCCAGGAATTGTTTTCCCTTCTCCTTTGCAGAACTTCTGGTGATAAGACTATAGAAATAAAGGATTTGTATCCTTTTATATCTTATTGTCTGATGTTTACAAGAGTATGGAAAATCAGAGCTCTCCTGTTGGGAGAGATTTCAAAATTTCATATTTGAAATATTGGGGAAAAATTTGACAATGTGCCTCATAACTTTCTACACACATATATATACACAGCAAGTCTCCAGTTTATATAATATAAAACACAGTACATGAAATCATGGGTGTTTAAGAAACATCCTTGTTGCTTAGTATGTTCATGTAATAAGTATACTGAAGGGAAAAGGACAAATATGCAATGCAAAAAGGAATGGTGGTCAAAGCTGTAACAATACTATGTCATAGTTTGGAAATATACAAATATATATATGCTAATATGGAATGATAGCAAACTTGTATAAATGAGGGAAAATAGATAACTAAGTTAAAATGTGAATTTTATATGCCTTTGATTTGGCATCAAAATAAACTTAAAAATTGAATATAGGGGCCGGGAGGCGATAGCCCAGCTGTTAGGGTGTTTGCCTTGCACGCGGCCAGCCATGTCGGCCAGGGTTCGATCCCGGCATCCCATATGGTCCCCGAGCACTGCGGGAGCAATTCCTGAGTGCAGAGCCAGGAGTAACCCCTGAGCACTGCCGGGTGTGACCCAAAAAGCAAAAAAAAAAAAATAAAAATAAAAATTGAATATATATCATATATGTGTATATGTCATTCTAATATATAATATTTCATGTATAGTTGAAAAAAGCATGTAAAGTATATCACCTTGATGCATCCACATGTAAGGGATGAAGTAAATTATAGAATGTGCTAATATGCCTTAGTTTTGTCTATAGTAATTGACTTAATAAGAAAAGATATTTGTGCATTCGCTACGTAGTTAAATAATTAATAAAATCTTTCACGAAGGTTATTTTCAGAAAAACAGAACAAATTTACAGACTTTTCTGTGTCTAGAAGGAGGAACTGGTTTCTTGCTTATTCATAATGTTAACTGCATACAGGTGCATATTAATTTCTTGCGCTTAACTGTCTGCTTTCCATGTGTTTATGTTGTTGTTGTCACAGGCTTTTCGCTACTTAGGTATTCAGTCCATCAAACAGTTCTTATCCCTTTAGTATCCTTGTGATCTGTGGTGTCTTCTTGTAGGTGATGTACTTATATTTAAATTTCAAATTGACCTGGTCTAAGACTAGTTTCTTGGCAAGTGAGTCTATAGCCAATTGGGAGATAATTTAAGAATGAAAATTAGTAAGTATATTACTATATGCAGAAAGCAGTTTTAAATTTTATTGCCTCTTTCCTGGAAAACTGTAAGCAAAAAAAGGAGTTTTAGTAATGTCTGCATATGTAGCAAGGTCCTTGGGTCACAGCATGATTTTAAAATGGGAAGAGCGACAATGGTTTGCTTAAATTCTCTCTGACCTGAAAACTCATATTAAAATTGAATGTCTTTTCATTAATAATAGAATCAGGCCAGAAAGAGGAGCAAAATCTAAAGAAACATTAATTCAGTGGTCTGACCCTTGAGATTGAGGATCCCTCAGACATCTATGAAAAGAAATCAGATTTGAAAATATATCGCTTCTTTCTTTTTCCTAATTTACAATGGAACTTAATTATTTTCAGGTAATAATGTTTATAGCATGCTGAGTATTATCTGTAGTTAATGCCTAGCACAAGTAGAAATCCTTGGTACTCCCATATTCATAGTACAGGCATTCTGAATATGGCAAAATAACTCCCTTCATTATTGTCTAGAATTATAATAATTAGACTTGCTACCAGAAATTTTTAGTATGCTAATACTAAAAAACAGCATTTATCAGTTGTTTTCTTAAGAATTTTTGTAGTTCTATTTATCTAATAGAGCATTTATATTTTAGTGTTTTTAACTATTTCATTTATTGGAAAACACCATTTTGAGTAAAGGCTTAGTATCTCTGGACAACTGAAGTGACTTATTGTTCAAAAGGGTAAGGTTTCAGAGCCATTGTTTTAAGCAGATATTATTGATTTGCACCACAGAGTGAGGGGAAGAATCCTGAAGCAGTTTTCATAAGTAGAAGGGGCTAATCCGTACCTGCAGGGTCAGGAATTGAAGGATAAAGAACAAGGTTCCTACAATTTGGAGGCATCAAAAGGCTATCTTGGACTTCATGGTTCACATTTTCCACAGGAAAGGGGTCCGGAAACATGCCAGAGGAAACAGCTGTTGATTGCACGCAGTACAGCCACAGTCTCTGTTACGCAGCATTTCATTTATTCTGCCCATCCACCTCCCTGACCCCTGACTGATCAGGATGCTTCAGTCATAGAAGGCAAAAAGAACAAAATAGGCAAAGTAACTGAACTGTGATGTTGGGAGAATATCTTTGATGAGGTGCTAAAAAAAGGAAATAATGAAAAATAGTAACATAAAAACTTTGTTCTTTATCTTGATGTAGGTGGCCTCTAGTGAGGTAGGCAGGAGAGGGAGACTGTCACTTTCTCCCCAACCACCTCTGCAGCCCATTGGGCAGGCTTGGCCTCACCCAGGCCCTGCAAGTTCTTATCTTTGCCTCTCTGAGGAAGAATTTCAGGAGGAGATGAGCAGTGAAGTAAAACAGATTTTATTATTGAGGTTTTTAGGATGGGGAGGAGAGGAAGTGAGAGAGAAAGTACATCTCAAGAGGCGAGATATGGGTGATATGGGAGATGTCGGGCACCACATGTGGTAGGCCACAGGGCTTAAGCAGCACATGGGCACGTGCAGCATTTGCATGCTCTTTCATTCAAAGTCGCTTTTATAGGGTTTTCCCCAAACTGGCCCACTGGGGCTTTTACCTAGGTTAAATTCCCATTGCTAGGGAAGTTGCTAAGGGGGGGTAGTGTTGGAAGTGGTCCTTAGTCCTCTTTGAAATTCCTTTCCTTTCCTTTGTTCCTGCCAGAGAAGCTTCTCTGGGAGGGTTCCAGCCTTCCCTGAGTCTCTTGGCTCCAGGTAAAGCCTTAATCAGGCCTTAGTCCAGTTTCTGCAAAGTGAGCATTCTGCAGCTTTGGTGGAGTTTTATTACATCCTAAGAACTCCATTGCCATGGGCTCAGCCCCGTCTATCTGCCTACATCAATATCACTATTAATTACAGGATTTTTTTTCTGAGATGGACATTAGCCGCTTGGTAGCTTCTTTATCTCTTGTATATCCTCATTAAGGGCCCTGAGGAAACCTGAATTTTGTTAGTAGTGAGGGTCAGTCAGGTCTTATCTCCTACCCTTAGGCTTAAACACTCAGTTTCCTTCTCAATTGATCAGATTATCCAAAGGTGCTTCCAGATATATTTTCTGGTCCATCTAGCATAGCTTGCCAGCTTCAGTTACCTCAAGAGGTTGGAGTAGCTTATAGTATTGCTTTAATTTTTCAAGAGCAAAGGTATTTTATTTTATTTTTATTTTATTTATTTATTTATTTTTTTTTTTTTGCTTTTTTGGGTCCACACCGGCGATGCCCAGGGGTTTCTCCTGGCTCTGCACTCAGGAATCACTCCTGGCGGTGCTGGGGGGACCATATGGGATGGCGGGGATCGAAACCTGTGCCGGCATGGGCCGGCCGCATGCAAGGCAAGCGCCCTACCCGCTGTATCGCTCCGGCCCAAGAGCAAAGGTATTTTTAAATAAGTTTTTTTTAATTTGGTTTTAGGTTAGTTTAGGACAGATGGTTATAACGATTGTTAAACATATGGTATAGATGTCTAAAATTGCTATATCCCCAGACCTACCACAGTGACCACGACCCTCTTGTAGAGGGCATTTAATTGTTGCCTTTCTGTACTTATAAAATGGGATCATCGGAGCGCCTGTCTCATAATAGGTAGTTATGATAATTCAGAAAGAAATTGTATAATGACCGTGGAATATTTGCTGACAGGCATCCAGAGACATAGTAAGCATCCATAGAAGGCCAACGGGTTTGGCTTTCTCACTAAGGACTTCCTGCAATGCCACTTCTTGGTCTTCTAGATTTCCTCGGGGAGTCCCTGGCTTCCCCCTTCTAGGAGAACAACTGTCTGTTTGCCCTCCAGACTGTAAGAGCTAAATATCACTCAAGAATTAGAGACTCACTGAATATTCAGTGTCTTCATAAAATATTTCTTTTACTTCCTGTTTCATTTCACACCTCTTTCCTGGGCACAAAGACTGTCTAGCTTCTAATGGAAAGAAATAAAGAACCTGCCATGGAGGAGGGCTGGGGAGGGGGGGGAACCGGGGACGTTGGTGGTGGGAGATGGGCACTGATGGTGGGATGGGTGCTGGAACACTGTATGACCAAAACCCAAATATGAACTTTTTAATTGTATACCTTTGTAATTGTAAAAATAAAAAATTATAAAAAAAAAAAAGAAAAAAAATAAATTCATTGTCAGAGAGATCATGAAAAAAAAAGTTCTTGCTATATAAGGTAAAAAAAAATGACTGTAGCTTCTGGTGCTATTAAAATATATATTTTAAATGAGAATTCTGTAGTTGAAAATTGTATTCCTGCCCCTTGAAGTGTTACAGGTGTGACTGCAGTGCCCAGCTGCATTAATAGGTGGCAGACAGGAGACAGGCTTGGCTACACCCAGGGCTCTGCCCTGTGAGCCCTGGTTTGTTGATGGTCTGACATAGAAAAAAGACTGGGCCTCCTGGGATGAATCCAGAGCCAAGGCAGAGCCTGCCAAGCTACCCGTGGTGTATTTGATATGTCAAAAGCAGTAACAATAATGGACCTCATTCCCAATGAATGGAGATGTTACTGGTGCCCGCTTGAGCAAATCTATGATCAAGGGGAAGACAAGTGATACAGTGATACAAGAAAAATTATATTAATGTATTTCTATATTCTTTTTCTGAGTAATATACATTATTTTTAATCATAAAATGGATATGAGAGTGTCTACTTTCAATGGTCTTATAAAAAAACAATGTGTTTTATTGAACATCTAAAATTAATTTCTTTGCCTAAAACCCCGATTATGGGTAAATTTGAGACTTCCGATAACATTCATTTTTCATATAAAAATGAGCATTTCTAAAGCAGAGCTATGTTTGTTTTTCTGGATGGTTCCTTGCTCCTCTAGTAGAAAGTAGGAAGAAAAAATCATAATACTAGTTACGTTGATGATTCACATTTGCTGTCTTTCCCTGAATCATTAATTTACTTTTTTTCTTATTCACTTTCTATTTGTATGTTTTTTATAAATTTGCTCTTCCTGTCCTTTGGAGACTAAAAGCAAGCCTATATTCTATTTCTTGATAAGACAAAATATTATTACAATATACTTTTGTTTAAATCAGAACATTTCATATAGTCAGCTATTGTTAATGCAATTTCCTTTTGATCTTCATTTGGGAAACTGTCCACAGAAACACTGAATCTGAGGTTATTAAAAGTATGTTTTCTGGGGCCAGAGTGATAGCCCAGCGAGTAGGGCGTCTGCCTTGCACATGGCTGGCCAGTGCTGGCCCGGGTTATATCCCGCCATCCCATATGGTCGCCTGAGCACCGCCAGAGCACCGCCAGGAGTAATTCCTGAGTGCAGAGCCAGGAGAAACCCCTGAGCATTGCTGGGTTAGACCCAAAAAAAGCAAAAAAAAAAAAGTATGTTTTCTGAAGTTAGTTTTATTAACCATTTTCCCTTTCACCTTGAAACGTTAAAATTCAATTTGATTCTGCAAGTATTTTATGAGTACTTTATATATTAAAGTTACTTATTATATGTGTATAATAAACAATGTTTATAGGATACATTAAAATTGACAAATTACTTTCTGAAAAATTAGCCAAGTTCTCACAATTAATTTTTGTTGAAACATATTGCTATATTCATAATATGAAAGTGGGTATTGAGG